>JAQZBX010032373.1:0-25880 GCA_029593785.1 Cabassous unicinctus | reverse complement strand
AAAGTCAAAAAATAACAAACTGGGAAAACTATAACTCATATCTCAGAAACAATCTCCCCAATACATATTTTTCACAGAAAAGAAATACAAATACTATGAAAAGATTCTCAATCTCAGTCATAAAAAGACAACTGTAAATCAGAACTGCACTAGGAAGTCATTTTTTGCCTATCAGATTGGCAAAAATCCAAAAATGTGACTACACACTCTACAGTCAGTAGAATCTTTCTTATATAATGCTGGTGGGAGTCTTATGAAGGACAATTTGGCAAAATTGCATTTACCCTTTGACCTAGCAATCCCACTTCTGAGCATTTATCGTACAGATATAACTGCATTTTTAAAAATATCATCTGTACAAGTATATTCATTGCATTGTTTATAATTACCAGATTGCAAACAATTTATATGCCCATTTATGGGGACTAGTTAGATAAACTATGGTATAACCATACAATGGAATACTATGCCACTGTAAAGAACAGAAAGTGGATGCTCTCTGTATACAAGTACAGAAAGTTCATCAGGATATGTTAAGTAAAAAGGAAGAAAATACAAATATATTTGTATTTGCCTATATTTGCACACAAAAAAGTACTAGATGAATACACAAAAACTAATAAAAATGCTTACTAATTTGCAGGGAGAATCAGAGTGGAAGAGAACAAGGGTGTATATATAACCTTTTTATATTGTTTTTATTTTAAACCATATGAATATATTATTTATTCTAAAAATAGTTTAACTTTTAAAGAAGCATAGCATTGGCACAGAATATATTATAAAAACTGAAAAACACCCCGTGCTTCTGTGTCCCCGCTTATTGTAACATATGTAAATCACATCTTCAGATAGAGATCTGCCCGAGCCTTGCAGGGCTCTGCTTTCCTAGTGTGGCTTATTGAGTCCCTCTGTTTTCTGGCTGAAGGAAGGGTAATTACATGACAGATGGCAAGGCTCTGTACTTGCTGGACAAGCTCATTTAAGGATCCTCAGGCACAGGAATGTGATCTAAGGAAGACTCAGGATTTGAAGGGAAGGCAGGGAACGGGAGTATTGGGTGTGACTGGGGATAAACATCTAATTCCTCACTAGGAGCTGGAATGTGGGCTGAAGTGTGCAGGAAGCTAAACAAATTAAAACTCTACACTCAAGGGACTGCCGCTTTTGGGTTTAGTCTTACTACACATTGGTGACATTCCCTGTGAAAGGTAACATATGGCAGGGCTCAAGACTGGGGTCCCCGAAGTTAATGAAGCTTGGGTTCCAGCCCCAAGTAAGATGACCATTTACATGGCACGTGAACTTGGTTAAGGTACTCAATTTCTGCAAACTTCATTTCTCTTAAGATAAAGATGATCAACATATAGGCACTTAGCCTAATGCCTGGCATATAATATTGCACAGTAAATAGCTACCATTAATATTTTTATTCAGCCTGTGCTAAAGGGGCTTACTGTTCTGAAACTCATAGGGCAAAATAACCTGCACAGGCACTGAAGTTTTGAAAGGGGGATACCAAATAGCTTCACTGTCTCCTTCTCATTTTATTTTTCACTTAAACTCATATTTTAAATTCAAGAAAGCAAAACTCTTCTTTGCATGGCTTGCACTGGAACTGCGTGTGGGGGGTGCCAATGTGACTGTTCCAAGCCTTCCAAATGGACCTGCTCCTTTTTGTTGTGGGCCTGGGGGGCTTACAGCAGAGAACAGCCACTTAGTAATTTAACCGTGTGCGAGAGAAAATCTAAACTCAGGTTGGACGTCTTTGAATCCACTCAGCAAATTCTTTAAACTCAGTTGAATCCTTTGGCTTCAGAAAAGCTTTTCAATACAGGTGCCAACTAGCCAGGTTGGCTTCTGCCATTTGTCTTTCTTATTCACCTTGGTCCTTCAGTTTTCTCATTCTGCTGTTCACAGAAACAGTAATATCTGTACCCTAGAGGAGACCCAGTAATACTGTACACGGTGACTAAGAATGAAACCACTACCCAGAGAAATCATTTCACTGCCATGAAAGTGCAGGGGCATTTGTCTATCTTCCAAGACATCACAACCTCTAAGAGGCTGGTGCTTCTATGAGAATCCGATTTAGGGAAATTGTGTGTCTTAACTCCAGTAGTCTTTCTAAGGCCATTTCACATTTTTACAAGGAGGAATCGAATTTGGTAAGTCCTTTATTGGAATCGATACACATGATTAGCCTAGTTTCAAAAGTGCTGTGGCAATGCAGCATTTTCAAAAATCTGCTGCACATGCAATTGATGTGCGTGCAAGGATGTTTGTCAAGTACTCAGTGAGACCATTTAAAGTATCAGAGAAGGTGGGAGGAGGCTGCTTTCACTTGGAGCGGCAGGATGGAAAAGGCAATGGAAGGAAGTAGTACAGCGCCGTGGTAATGGGTGGAGGCTGGGAACTGGACCAATCTCATTTCAAATTTCCCCTCTCTGCCCCCTAATTTTGTGAACCTTGGAAAATTTCTGAATCTCTCTCACCTCAGTGTCATCCTCTGGAGAATGTGAAAAACAGTAGCATTTATCTCATAGGTGATGAGATCATACAAGGAGAGCATTTAATACAGTGCTTGGCCTATAGCAAGCACCCAAAACCAAAGGTATTTTTATCATTTAATAAGGATTCCATATGTAACCTGAAAAAAACTGCCAAATGGTGATAATTGTTCCTACTTTATATGGTTATTGTGATATTAAATGGATTAATGTATATAAAACATTTAGACTAGAAACTGGGGCATAGTAAAAGTCCAACAAGTATAAGCGCTTGTGAAAACAAAAATAGAATTTCTATCCAGTCCTAATTTGGGGGGAGAAGAGAGGCTAATCTGGAATCAAAGTTTTAATTTACTCAACAGTTTGAACCACCTAAATTGCTAATATTTGACCATTTTGGACCTGCAAAAACGTCACTTTCATTTGAGTCAATCTAATAATTTATTTGAAGCCTCCTTTAATTTAAACTTTGTTGCTGCGGAGTAGCAAGTGGAACTTTTCCCAGGACAACTCAATCACATGTCTGACTTTATGGAGTTGTGTTTTAAAGGACAAGCCCCCTCACACTAGCCATTTCCATCCAGGTCACCAAGCATGACATGCATGTAGCTGCTACCAGGGGAGCAGTGGCACCTCGGCCTCCATGGAACAACCAGCTGTGTTTCCCCAGGTGTAGATAAAATATAATTTTATTAAATACTCTGTGTAATTATTTTTACCAAGCTTGAATTGCTTAGTAAAAAACAAAGAATATATAATTTACAGTGAGATTTATTTAAAATAAAAATACCTTGGTTCATTGTAACACCTATCTTATACTGAAATAAACTGTGGTCTTTGCCTGTTTAGGATAAACTTAGTTTTTTCTTTATTCTTCTCTAATGAAGAATCTAAAAGATTTTATGTAGCTCCTCATAATTTTAAGAGTCAGAAATCTCTTGCCATCAGCTTAACTCTGGCATTTAACTGCCAGCTTGTCACTGATTGGGGAGAAGGCTGAAGGGGTCCCTTGTCCATTGGTCTATGGCAGTGGAGAGGATGTACTTGACTTTGCAGTTCAAAGACCTATGTTATGGGTTGAATCATGTCCCCCAAAAAGACATGTTCAAGTCCTAACCTCTGGTCCTGTGAATGTGAACTTATTTGTAATTGAGGTTTTTGAAGATGTTCTTAGTTAAGATGAGACCAAACTAGATTAGGGTGGGTCCTAATCCAAGGTGGCTGGTGTCCTTATGAGGGAAATTTGGACACAGTAAGAGACATAGAAACACATGACAGACGCAGAGACTGAGCTGTGCTGCCATAAGGCAAGGAACACCGTGGAGTGCTGGCTACGTACCAGAAGCCAGGGGAGAGGCACGGAACAAATTACCCCCTTTAAGATGAAGCATGGCTCTGCTGACATCCTGATTTCCCGTTTCTAGCCTCCAAGGGAGATAATATATTTTGGAAGGTTAAGTCAGTGGTACTTTGTTATAGCAGCCCTGGCAAAGGATGACAACCTGGGTTTGGATTCCAACTTCTCTCAGCCTCAATTTTCTTACTGGCAGCAGAAGGGAGACAAAATAATTATAAGATCATTCCCCAAAATTGAATGGAATAATGTAGGCAAGGGACAAGGCATGTAATAAGCATCTGATTACTGACATTTGCCTTCTAATAAGAACTAGCGCTTAGAGAGTGTTTGCTGTGTCAGGGCAGTATAAGCATCCTATGTGGACCTGCTCGTGGAATCCTTATGGGAGGAACTTAAGCACAGGCTTAAAGAAGTTCAGTCACTAGCCTAAGATGACATTGTACATGCCAGATCTGAGATCTAAACCCAGTCATTCAAATTCCCCAGCCTGTGTGCTTAACCACGACACTGCCCATGGGAATGCTTATTCAAAAAGAGATCACAAGGTGATTTATGCTGTTGCTTTTACTTATCAAATATTTAGAACTTTTCAACCTAAAGGACTTGGGGAAGAGGTTCTCAACTGTTTCGTGCAGAGAACACCCCAGGTGGTATTACAACTTTAAGAGTTATAGTGGTGAGTACGAAAGTTTTTTTTCCTCTATATCTGAAATTAATTTCTTTTTCAAGTCCCATTGGGTTAGGTGGTAGAATGGAGTCAGCTCCAGGTAATTGCAATCAATTAAGCATCTCTCTCATTTCTCTCTCCTCTCTAGGGTTGTTTCTACATTCCTTCTCAACAATGGGGACAGGGAAGGACCTGGTTCTCTGTCATCACCTGCTTACCCTTCTGTCTGCTGAGATGTCCATCATTCTTTCTGATCCTTGATCATCAATGCCCAGAGGTGTGATACCATTGCAATTATTTCTGTATTTATATTATATATTTATTTATATATTTATATTATAGTAATATACTATATTAGAAGAATTCATTCTCTCTCACCTCCCAAAAACCACCTGCCAGCACCCTGCCAGGGAGTATAACACTTGCTTCCAGCCCTTACCCATTCCCCAGGTGTTGAAGGCACAGTATGTGCTTCAGTGGATGCAGCAAAATTGTGCTCAGGGTCCAGACAATAAAACACAAGCGTGCTGAAGTACGCCTGTTAGGGTTGACCCTCCTGGTCCTTAGGCCACTGTCCTGTCTTCCTCCTTCACTTGTTAAACACATTTTTTAAATACTAAGTTAAAATAATTGGCGTTCTTCCTAATATCTCTCAACCCCTCTAAAATTGAGATATAGGTAAGAAATAAGATGAGAAATGAAAATAATATTTAGAACTATTGAGTGCTATATATCGGTAATAAGTGCTTCACATACATGAAATTAATTCATTCTCACAACCACCATTTGAGATAACTTATGCTTGTCACCCCTATTTAACATCCCCGACAACTGCAGCTCAGAGAATTTAGGTAACTTGCTCAGGATCACACAGCTAACAAGTGGCAGAACCAATATTCAAACATCCTCTTGCCTGACCCAAGAGTGTAAGCTCTGTTTAAAATGAACATTTGTGGGTGTTTCTTTTTTCCAGCTTTTTTCGTGGTCTTGGGAAGAGCATTAAAGAATATCCATCATAGGGAGATATCCTTACAGAGATTGAATTATTCATTCATCTAGAGAAAAATATGGTATTGAATATAAACACATTTGACCTCATGCCATTGGCATTATCTGGATTAAAGGTGTCCTGCAGAAACCAAGGGAAAGTTGAGGTCTAGTGCCATAGCCTAGAAGGGAACATGTTCCATGCTTCCATGGAAAGCCAGAAGGGCAAAGTAGGGCAATTGTCCTTTAAAGCAGGTTGATTTGGCAGAGGGAAAAGCTCATAAGATTTGTCTTACTCTTATTTTACTTTTAGTGCACATAAAAGAACCGCAGAGATAAAATGAAAGTATGTCATTATTTATCATTAACACACATGCACATGTGCCCATGCACTCACACAAACATGTACACCATAAATTTACTGTGGCTTAGATGGACCTTGGGTTATCAGTGACCAGTGCAGAGTTTAACAGAGGGTCTCTGACACAGGAAACAAGACTCGCTGGCTGGCTATGCCTTCAGGCAGAAGAAGGAAATGGAAATTGTCATGAAAATTTTGAAAATCCATGAAGCAAATGCTCTTTCTCCTTATATGAAATTAACCAAAAAAGTAGCTAGATATCTAGTAAATTATTTTGTGACATGATGCTGTGTCTTTAAGATTAAGAGGATTACTACCTAAAGAGACACGAAGATTAAAACATTGTACATAGCTGTAAATAATGTGTGAAATTTTTGCATGCGTGCTCTAATGAATAAATGAAAATAATTAGTAAATCTATAAAATAAGGAGGGTCATTAGATGTTATCTAGAAGCTTCTCCCATCACATTCATTGTTTCAAAGTTTTATTTTTATTATGTTATTTAATTAGTGATTCAAACACTGTACAGGTTGATATATTTTCTCTACTGTTGGGTATATTTCTTCAAATTATAAAAATAAATCTGAATAAGACTTTTTATCTTGGTCACCACATTTTGATTCTGAATGATAAAAGAGACTGACAAGCTCTTACAGTATCAACAATGATACCTGATTTTAATTCTCAGTAACTGCAATTCACTAATTAATTCAAGTGATCAGGCTAAGTATTTGCTAATGCCAAGTGTATGCTCTCTAATTAGTAAAGCACTCTGAATATTTCATCTTTGCAAAAACAAGTCGGCAAACTTCATAACATTATCAGAACTACAACAATATGGAACAAAAGTGCTCATGTTGTCATACAAACCTATTTTCCATTTTCTTTTTATTTTCCCAGAACCTTAACTGTCTTGACCTGAATAATTTTTTTAACAGGAACATCGAATGCTAAGGTACTCATTGTGGGCAAAATTTTCTTGCGTGAAATGTCCAAACTCTGACTATATTTGAAATTTCCCATAATGTGTGGCATTTAGGCTCATTTATATATTTTCTTCTTGAACTTACAAATCTCTGGGTTTTCTTTAATTCATCTTTTTTTAAAAAATAACCTACAGTAAGCCCAGAAAATCTTTGATATTGGGGTACATTCATTCAGAGACCCACCATGCCTATCTTTCCTTTCATTGGTGAATACTGCAGGTCCTTTATCTCTGCATTTCCTGACTCATATCACCAACATCTCCAATTCAAGTTTACACTGGTGTAGTCTGCATATTTCAGGTAACTGATTCCACCATTCAGAGTCGCTGAGTCACAACACTATAGTCAGAGTCTCTTTTGCTTTACCACATAACGGAAATGACAAATCATTTCAGCGCTTTTACTCAAAACTGACTCAGTGTGAGCTGAATGTAGGTCATGACAGATGGGTCTGTGAGGTGAGATGCCACGATTTCAGGCTACACTGCCTCCTGCTTTCTAGATTTAACCTTAATCTCTGCAAATCAAGCTTTTCTTCCCACTATTTTGATAAAAATTTGCCTTCAACACAATAGAACTTTTTGAATTGAGTAACATTTGAATACAGACTTGATGCCACTTAATCTTAAACTAAACCTGCGAGGTAACCATTACCCTCACCTGCAAGGTGAGGAACGTAGCCAGCTTTTCCAGGTGGAAGGAGGACTCAACCACAGGATACCATAACCCCAAAGTCAGTGGTTCCCAAACTACCTGAATATCAGAATCACCGGAAAGATGACGTATATGGATTCCTTGGCCCCACCTCTGGGTCACTCCATGGGTCTATCTGAGCCGACCTCATTCTACAGTGTATCATCTGGTCTTTGTGGTTTGCTTTTATTTTCCCAGAGGACTTCAGCCTAACAAGAAAACTAAGCCAAAGTACCATATTTCAATAAGCCAAAGAAGTTGCATATTGCAAAACAAGTTTTGTAGCCACTTACCTTGAGCTGCCTCCTTGCTTCCTTCTGAAGCGAACTGTTTCTCCATCAGGTAAATCATGTGGAAAGAAAAAGGCAGGCTGGTGAGAGTGGCTGTAGTGGTGGGCTAGCAAACTGCTCCTGGAGCAGAGGTGGGGGCGCTGATTTGTAGCGTTTGCTGACTTCCGTGATGTGAACACTCCCACCGTGGCCAGTTTCAAACTACTGAAAGTTTAACAACTTGCTCACAAAATTCCTGAGTATTTAACCATCAGACCATGAGCTGGCTCCAGCACTCGACTGGGTGTAGGTATAAAAGGAGAAAACTGAACAATTTCCCAGCATTACATAAATTATTCATTATGTGGTCTAAATTGGTTGTGAACTTCCCAAACATCATTCTACCTATTCACCTCATGCTCGACCTCCAAAAGGGCTCAGTATTCCCAGTCCTCGTCCCTCACCCAATTTCCAAGGAGACACTCTGCTATAGAGCTAATGAAGCCATGATGTGGTGAAAGAGAAGTAGATGCCGTCTTTAGGATAACTGCTCTTTTCCCATACGGTAGGGGTAGGAGGACAGGGAAGGTGCCCCCACTTGGGAGAGGCTGCTGCCCTTAGCAGGCCTTGCAAGACCAAGGTGTGAAATGGGAGGTTTAAGGAAGCTCGGCTCTGAGTCTGAGAGCAAGGGGCTGGGTCTCCTCTGCTCACCAGAGAAAGACACATATGGTCATATCAGAGCACAGGGTCAACATTAGTGTGAAAGTTTACCCAAACGGTACAGAAGAGAGCACTGGCCTGCTTCTAATCCATGAGTTAAGCTGGAGGGGTCCAGCCAGCTTCTCAGAGCCCCCACATGGCCAGGCCCAGAAGGCACAACCCCAGCTAGTTTAATGACAAAGACTTCTTTTGCCTGGGCAGCCTTTGTGCAGCAGTCACCTTGGGAACCTGAGTGATGATGGCAGTTTGACAAAGACTGAGCCTGAGCACACTAACATGACTACCACCACGTGAAAAGGTGTCATAAGCGTATTCCAAAACCAAATATAAATGATGGTAGGGCTACCTACCATTTTGGATCATTTGTCCCTTTGTAAACTTCCAGAAGTCAGGATAAATATTTAATGGTGCCTACTCTGTGCATGTACAACTGCAACAGAGGCCCACAATCCATCTCTGAGCAACCTGAGGGTCAGCCACAACACTGCTCTATGGAAGGACAAACTCATTTTGAATGTTAACTCACTCTCATTCAGGTTGAATCCATTTGTACAATAATTCAATGCCTACACGCTCTTTCCTGACTAGAGAAGGCAGACGTTTCATTTATCTTCTAAAAAGGCAAAGCAGAAAGATAACTCCCAAATGAATCAACCAGAGAAAGAACTGAATCACAGCAGGGGTTACAATTTTAGCATGAACTCTCCAGAAGAGGCAGTGGGGGTGGATTTCAAGTAAGAAGACCTAGATTTAAATCACCAGTTACGATCTCTTGGGCCAGTCATTGAATCCAAGACTGTTTTCTCATCTATGAAGGGAGGATGTTTATGTTTAAATCACATGGTAACGTGTACCGAGCATATTTATATTTTTTATCCTTAATCCTCAAAATCATTCAAGGATTCCCAACTTGGAGTTGACTCCCACATAAGTCCAGAGGTGACACCAGAATTACATCCAAAGCCTCCCACTTATGTGTATTTGTACATTTTCACCTGGGTTCTCAACTAAGGATAAATGAGAATCTCAGCATCTGGGGAGAAGAAAGGGAGAAAGCAGGGACAGAGAAGGTAGTGTGTACATTTTAGAATAATCTCCCATTATAATTCTGAGTTGTTCACTCCCCAGTCTGGCTTGTAAGAATCACCAACTTAACGAGACCAAACAACCTGTTTATAATATTGATTTGGGAAGATTCAAAGTAGAAGTTCTATTAAGGTGGATAAAAATTGAATTACCTACGCCTTGTCCCAAGAGAAATGAAAACATATGCCCAAAGACTTGCACATAAATGTTAATAGCAGTTGCATTCGTAATAGTCTCAAGCTATAAACAACCCTAATGACCACCAATAGGTGAATGGATTAAAAGGAAACATACATACTACAATATGAATAACTCTCAAAAACATTATGCTGAATGAAAAAAAATCCAGACACAAAAGACGGTTCCATTTATATAAAATTCTCATACTCAATTATACTAACAAAAAGCAGATTAGTGCTTGACTTGGGGTCTGGGAGTGGAGAAAGGGATGAGTGAAACTTTTAGGGAGATAGAAATGTTATGTATTTAATAATGATGGTGATTTCACAGGTGTATACATCTATCCAAACTCTCAAACTTTCATTTTTTAATGGTTACAGTTTATTATACATAATATTATGCCTCACACAATCAGGAACACAAGACAATTTGTGCTCCCAAAGCCAGTTTTACACTAATTTCTAACTTACGTTTCCATCTTTACTGCTTAAGTATTTTTTTTAATTTAAAAACTATTTTAAAAGTTAGTGGACTGTAAGCAAATATTTACATGCCCACAGTTCTTAATTCATGATTTCTTAAGATCTTTAACAAACTAACTTGTGAATTTATAATTTGCAAAAACACTTTCAACCAAATAAGCCCCTTTACAACAGATTGTTACTTGTTTTATAACCAACAGGCAAGAATATTCTGAATATTTTATCTTCAGTATCTTCCAAGTATTATTGTAAAGATTTAAAATAATAAATTTTCTAAAATCCATATTTTTAGAAAATTTAAGTTATCATGATTTGTATGACAAACTGAACAGTAAGACAAAAGAACATGTTCTATGAGTGAAGAGAGATAGTCAAAAAGTTTGTGTTAAATTTTTAAAAAATTAATCTGCCTTGGAAATTCTACATTTGTTCTCTATCTGTATAAAAATACTGTGGATTCAGCTTCTTTGCATTCTGACAGCTGCAAAAGAAGTGTTCCTTTGATTAACCTGTTATGCTTCTAAAAGATAATTATTTGTTCCATGTAATAACTTTCTGGAGAAGGCAAATACACTTTATCATTTTCATTTCAAAATGTCTACAAAGTTTTAATTCAGCATTATACAAATAATTTTTCAAATTCTGACATTATTCAAATGTAAACCAAAGTCCTTATACAAATACAGTCCACATAAAGATCAAAAATATACATATTCTCTCAAACTTTGTTACATAAACAAGAAAATATATACAGCTAGCATTTTCAGTCTAAAGTACAATTATCTTAAATAACACTGTAACCACATACAGAAAGTCAAAAAAAAAAAAAAAAAAACCCAGTAAAAGTTAAGGGAACAACACATTCATTTTATGACATCTATAACTATAAAGACACATATAATCTCAGCAGAATATCTATTTCAAATTTGGATCTTAATTTTTACTTCACTTTGTTCATCTTCTTAGCATATTCTCTGAATAGATGAAATTTCAATTCTACCAGTTAACCCTACACCTAATACAAAAGGTAGAACATGTGAAGACCTATGTAATCTATCTCTTTGTACACTGGAATAGATGTAAAAAGAATTCTTTAAAATGTAAATTGTATAAACCTGTGTTAAAATTTCCCAAGTAAATTGAACTATTGAAAAATCAAATAATTCTTTTTAAATAGGAAATGTTAAGAAAAAATCCAAACACCTGAAAAATCTTAACACAGTAAGCAATGAAGAACAATTACACCAACGGTTCCCTAGATAAAAAGCAACTCAGTTACGGTTCATGTTTAATTATGTTTTGCCCCAGAAATTATCCTTTCTTTTCTGAGCTCGTGCCAGAGTTTGAAAAGCCCTGAGACTGGAAGCCGCAGAGCGAGCAGAAATCTCAGACAATCTGTCCTCATCTGCAATGAAAGAATCCCAAAATTATATTCAGTACAAAGAATGTCTATTATGCAAATATATTTTATAAAATCAACAGAAAATTAAAAGCATCAAGCTTTGTAATAGCAATATTGAGTCTGTAAGGAAAAGAAGTAATCCATTAAAATGTAAGATAACATTTACTGGAGAGTTAACAATTTTCCCAGTTTATCATACTTAGAAATCAAATATTTTAATGTTAAATGAGCATTTTTCCCCTTCCTGAGATCCTACAATGTTATTAACCTGAAACACATGGCCTATGAGTTCAGCACTAGAGTACTTGGAAACAATTCATCATCATACTGTCTTGTCCTACTTTAAAAGCAGAGCTTTTCTAAGCAAAAAGCCTTAAATTTGTCAAAAACAAAATGCCATAAGTGAACACATTCAACGTGGCACTTACAACACATTTCTAAAATAATCTTACTGAATACAGAAATGTTTGATTTTAATATTCTACCCTTCATTATTACTGGAATTCCTCATTCTGAGTAAGCAAATCTATTATAATGTTATAAGGTTATTTGCAAATATTGTTCTTCAATTAAAAAGAAAATATAACTGGATTCAAAGTTGCCAGATATTTGCATTTCAAAAAATAAGAACTTGATTGCTAGAGCTCAGTGAATCTGAAAAAAAAAGTCCCAAACTTGCCAAGGTGAAGGAGAAAAACCTTTAATCAGTATGAACTTCTAATATATAAAGCGTTAATTCAAATTTATTTTATAATTCAAAATTTCTAAGTACAGTAATTTCACACTTCTAAGTGTGAATTTAAATCGTAATTTTAATTGTTCAAGACTTCAAAATTCCTCCTGCCACGTTAGAAGCATCTGAATTTGTCAGAATGAAAACTACACAGGAGAAAAAGTCCACTTTCCCTAATCATATTTATTTTTGAGAATTGAAAACTGAAAAGAATATATAGATATTTGAAAAAATGATAGATATGATGTTTGGCCAAATGCCTGAGCCCCAAGCTAGTTGAGTGGAAAAACAGAGTACTGGCCTCAGGTGTGACGCTAAGCACAATCTTATTATCTGTTTGCCCTAGAAAAGATTCTTAAGTGCTTTAGGTCCCAGTTTTCTCATTCGTGAAATGGGGATAATTTCAACCCCCACTTTACAGGGTTTCAAGGATCTAATGAAATAACACCTGTGGATGTACTTCATAAACTTAAACTGCTAATCAAATGTAAAATCATATTACTATTATAAACTACCATATGATCCCATAATTTTATCTTATATTTTTTGACGATTGAAATACCTTCATCATTAAAGGCTTCATGTTGAGGTAACTGGAAATTCTTCATCCTTGCTTTTCCCACTTAAAAAAAAATAAATAAATAAGAGATTATCCTTCTAAGCCACCAAACAGCTTTACAGTTTATTTACAGCAAACCCTAACTGAAAATGGGATTTCAAAAATTTTGTTATGTCTTGATAGAAATTACTACCAAAGAGTCATTCACTAATTTATAATATGTTTATTAGCAAGTAGAGAAATAAACTATGAACTAACTTCAGACAGATTCTTGGAATTATTATCAACAATAATATTGAGCTCTGCTAACTTTAAAGAAATATAGTAGGTTTCTATTTAAAGATGGTAGATTGAATACACACAAAACTCACAAGGACAAAGGAAATGGATGATAAGGAAACAGCAACAAAATTTTGGAAGGTGGAAAAGCAAATGAAAGGGCAATAAGTGTGTTATCATACCCAAGCAAGGTGAATCCTAAGCCAGCAGTGGAGGGAAGCCAAGACACAATCAATGTGTTCCCCCTAACAGCTCGAGATTTGATGGTACTAAGTACCACTGAAAGTTGGAAGAAAGGTAAGACTGAACCAGAAGAAATGGTTGAAAGCCTTTTCACAAAACAGACCCAGTAGATCCTCTACCTAAATTTGAACAGTATGTGATACTCTCTCAAAAGAGGAATGGAGATTTCTTCTCTAAAGAAGATAAATCAGAGCTACTTTGACTAAAGGACACCAGGTTCAACTGAGAGCAAGGGCAGAAAGATTAGTGAAAATCTATATACTGAACTTGGGACTTCCAGTGTTATTCCCCACTTGGATCCCATAAGATTCTTCTCTAAGGACTCTAAGCAAGCTATTAAAAAGACAAAAAGATACTGTTTGCTGAGCTCCAGAAATGGCCTAGCCATATATCTTTTCAAGAAACCAACTAGTCACTGAGAACTACCCATACATCAATGCTTCCAAGCCAGCCTTCTAGCACTCTGCTCTGAAGTATCCAAGGCAACCATAAATTATTGGAGAACTAAAACAAACAGAAAGAATAAAAGAAAGTTGGAGACAATTCAGAGAGAAGAAAACGTCAAAGCAAAAACAAAATGAATAACAAAAAACAACCATCATTAGCTCCTAAAGAGAGAAAACATTTCATCTGTGGACCAAGAGCAGGATACTGTATAAAAGAAACACACAGCATTCAGAAGAAAAAAGAAACATATAGCATTAAAAAGACAACTCTTAGAAATTAAAAATACTATAGCAAATATAAAAAAAAAAAATACTCAATAGAAGAGTAGAAGATAAAAATGAGGAACCCTTCCAGAAAATAAAATAAAAAGATATGGGAAACAGGAGAGGTAAGATAAGAAAGTAAGATCGATCCAAGAGGTCCAACATCTGAAAAACTGGGTTGCCCGAAAGAGGGAACAGAGAAATTTGAGGGGAAGCAATTATTGACTAAATAATTCACGAAAATTTCCTAGAACTAAGGAACATGAGTTTCCAGATTGAAAAGGTATGAGCAAAGCAAATGAAAAGGAGAACTACTCCAAAGCACATCATAATAAAATGTCAGAGGATTAGCTGGGTGTGAAGAAAAGATCCCCAAAACTGCAACACACACACACACACACACACACACACACACACACATAAAGGATCAAGAATAAAAATAGCAACAGACTTCTCAATACTAATAGCGGACATTAGAAAACAGCAGAGCAATACCTAAAAAAACTAAAGAGAAATGATTTCTGACCTTGAATCCTATACCCAAGGGATATTTGGCAATGTCTGAAGACATTTTTGGTTGTCACACCTGAGGAAGAAGTGTTACTGGCATCTAGTGAATTGCCTATAGGTGCCTGGGAAAGAACCTGAGATACCTCATACTTATATAAAAGCAAACTTAAATGCAGAACATTTAATTGCATTTAACACTTGGAATGTTCCAAAGATGAGGTTTTTCCTATTTAAGGAAATCTACTATGTTAACTAAAAAACTAAATATTTTAATTTATTGACATACAATACCTACTTAAAACTTTTATTTCTATCAATATAACATCTTCATTTTAAAAGACAATAAAATAAAATAATTACCATTATGCTGAAATTCTGGATCTCTTAGAGACCCCTGAATTCGACGAGAGGGATGCCAGTAGGCAGGAGCACGCAGTGGAGGAGACGGCCCAGTGGTATTTGCTGGATAATTTGGGATTTTTGAAACTGGAGGAGTTGTCTCACAAAATCTGGGGATATTGGTTTCAGATTCTTCCCTCAAAGGCAGAGGATCAACTGTTTTTATACCAGCAGCTGGAGAAGTGAGTAGGAACATAGCACGGCTTTCTTTCTAAATGATTTTAAAAAAAGAGATCGTGTGTGTACACATATATAAAAATAAACTAAACATGTAAACTTAAAAATCACAACCATAAAAGCAGCAGGAGAAAACATGGATGAAAATTTATGTAACCTCTATGTAGGCAAAGCTTTATAAAAATAATAATTAATATAAATATAGTTGGCTACATAAAAACAAAATATATATACACTCATGAAAAATAAAATGAAAAGGCAAATGACAAACTTGGGGAAAATGCACAAAAATATGACGGACAGAAAATTATTATCATGCACATAAATAATTCTTAAAAAGTATTAAGAAAAAGACAAACCCAATTGGAAAGTAGAAAAAGGGTATGAATAAGCAATTCATATATACAACAAATTTAAAATAGCAAACATATTCTACACCTCACTAATAATCAAATAATTTCAATGTAAAACACTGAGGTACTACTTTTCCACTTATGAAAGTGCAAAGGTTAATTAAAAAAAAAAAAAAAAAAAAAAAAAAAAAAACTATAATACACAGAGCTGGCATGGTTGTGGAAAAACTGGCAGGCTCATACACCATTGGTGGCACCACAACGTGTGGGAGCACAGCCTGGCAGCAAAAGCCTTAAAATTTTAAATAATATTTGGGAATATTTATACAAAAATAGATTATCATAATATAAACAAAAATATAGCTGGGAAGCGGGTGTGGCTCAATCGATAGAGCCCCCGTTTACCATATGAGAGGCCCCGGGTTCGCTTCCCGGGGCCTCCTTGTGAGGGCAGCCCTCCTTGTGAGGGCTGATGCAGCAAGACCTCACAGCAAGGGGGAGATAAGTAGACACAGAAGAAACACACGGCGAATGGACACAGCAAGCACAAGCAGCAAGGG
The DNA here is from genome assembly GCA_029593785.1 of Cabassous unicinctus. Taxonomy (NCBI): domain Eukaryota; kingdom Metazoa; phylum Chordata; class Mammalia; order Cingulata; family Chlamyphoridae; genus Cabassous; species Cabassous unicinctus. The sequence goes on along the minus strand of JAQZBX010032373.1, from coordinate 9,655 downwards.
GGGGATAAATAAATAAATAAATAAATAAATCTTTAAAAAAAATATATATATATAGCTAAGGGATGGATGTTCTTTACAGCATTTTTTCAGAATAAAAAAATTAAATAACCTAAATGTTTCAACAACAGGCATTTGGTTTTTAAAAAGAACTATGGTATAACTATAGACTATATATTATATTGTCATTAGAAATAAAATTACAGATGGTATTTAATGAGGAAATATGTTCACAATCCATTGCTATAAAGAGATCAGAAAACCATATCTGCAGTGTAATGAGGTTTTTTTAACAAATCAATTTTATTGATACATATTAATAAAGCATAAATGCATCCAAAGTGTACACTCAATGATAATGAGGTTTTCTAAATAAGTAAATATACAAACACACACATATACCTAAACAGCTCAAAAATTTAACCGTGGAGATCCCTGTACAGTAGATGTGAGACCATCTGTTTTCTTTTTTTAGCTTATTTTTTATTTTCCACAATGACGATGTTTTTACTATCCTAAAAGTCTCTGTATAATTTTATTTTTTAAGAGGAATGCAAACCAGTAAAATTAGATGCAGTTCCAAATTTTCCTGATTACTCCCTTAATTGTTGCTTTCACTTACTAACTTTGAGTTTGTCAATCCAATATCCAAACAATTGTATTTTGACCTTAGGTATTATTTTCTGCGATGAATAGATTAGATTAAGAGAGTTTAGATCCTCAGCGTGGAGACAGCTGGGGTTTCAACCACCAATATATCTTAAATCAAGATATAGGATGAAATTACAAATTTTCTTTAGAATTATAAAAAGATTCTAAAGAAAAATTGTTCTTTTGAAATTCTTTGCCTATGGATATTTAAAGAATTTGGGATTTCTGTCAAATTGGTTTTACTATTGCTAAAAAGACCTCAGTGAAATTTGTAAAGTATTTTTAATACATGGGGTTCCCAGGTTTAATTTACCTGATTTTGTGATCTGTTTTGAACCTACTGTCTTCTACTCTGGCCCTGATAGTTCATTCTCCAACAAGTAGCCAGAGTGGTTTTATCTATCATTATATCAAACCATATTTATTTCATTGCTTCAATTCCTCCCAGGAATTCCCAGTGCCACTGGAATAACATCCTCCTTGTCCTACCTCTGCAACCTCATTGCCTACTGCTCTCATCGTCTTCCCTCATTATGCTCCAGCCACACTGGCCTTTCTCTGTCTTCAAAACTGCTTTCTGTTCTTGCCCCCAGGGCTTGGCCCTTGTTCTCTCTACCTAGAAAACAATCTCTGCCCCAGATCTCTGCATGGGTACCTCCTTCATTAGTCATGGCTTAACCAAAATCTTTTGTAAGGATACATGAATTACAGACTGATACCTAAACTTAAAACAGCTATTATTTTCAAAATTCACTTCTGAAAGTTTCAAGAAATAAAATAAACATATGTTTATTTTCAATGTTAGCAATAACTGAAGTTCTTAAGTTTAGGAATTCATAGGAGCAAATGGGGATGCACAATCTACCGGATTAAAGGATATTTGCATTTTAACAGATTCTGCAAAATTGCCTACTAAAAAAGTTGTACTAATTTATACTTTCACTAAAGGTATATAAACTGCCTGTTTCTCCACAGGCTTATAACAATGGATACTATTATTCTTTTAAATTTTGGCCTAATAGATGAAAAATTGTATCTTAATTTTTAAATTTCCACTATTTTCCTGTGAATGGACTTTTTCATATCTTCTGCCCCTTTTCAACATTGATTTGTAGATGCTCTTTATACACAAAAAAATATTAACCTTTTTTCTTAGACTGCCAATTTTCTTTTTAAGTTTTTTGCTTTACAAGACAGACTTTTAAAATCTGCTATTTTCAAACTGATCAATTTTTTCCCATATGGCCTCTGGGCTTTGTTTTTGGCTTAGGAGTCCCTCCTCCACCCTAGGATTTTTAAAAATATTTTTCTATATCTTCCTCTATTCCTTTAGTTTGTACATTTGGCTTTTTAATCCATCTGAAACATAGTTTTATATAAGATTTGAGGTAGGGATAATCTTTTTCTTCTAAGTAGACAACCAACTGTCCTAAAATTAGTTTCCAAATAATCCACCTTCATCTGACTCCAGTGATCTATTTGTCTATTTCTAAACACAGTGTTTAATATTATAGCTCATTAGTATATTTAGGAAGCAGGATCTTTCTCATTATTTTTTTTCAAAGTTTCCTTATTAATTTTCCCACATTATTCTTCCAAACAAAATTTAGAGTTAAACCAAAGATTCAAAAAAGTAAAAAATAAAAAGAAATAAAGTCTGTCAGGGTTATGAATAGAATATCATTAAATTTGTTGAATTTATATGAGAGGACTTGACATCTTTTTTACTAAGTCTTCTACTACCCAGCTTTCTTTTAGGCAATTCATTATAATTTTAAACTTCAAATAATCTGCTTTTCACATTAAATTTTGTTCCTTAAATTAGAGATTTTGCTGCTATTAAAAGGTTTCCTTCCCATTTCAATTTCTGAATATTTCTGAAGTTATTGATTTTTATATATTTATCCTGTTTCATCCTCTTATTATTTTAATACTTTTAATAGTTATTAGTGAGTTGTATTTTCCAGGTATACAACATAACATCCGCAAATAATGCTCATTTTTCATTATTTATTCAGCTTACTTTTCTTTTCTTAATAAATTACCTATTATTTCCAAAAAATGTTGAATGAAAGTGCTAAAAGTGAACATCTCTGATCCCATCTCCCACGCCTGCCAACACCTGAAAACTTTGCACTGTGCCCTGTGGAACTCATGAACCGTCATCAGTAAAATCCCCAATAGATTTTTAACCTCTTCTCTGAGTGTTTCATTTTCTTGCTCTGGTAAAGCAGGTAGATTGTTATCCTGAAACCCATACCTGAGGCTGGCACAGGTATCCTCCTTGCCCCTTAATGCCTCTTCAAGTCCATTTTACCCCTTACTCCTCCCTAAAAATGCCAAGCTTTGAATCTTGCAGCATGAAACTACATCCATTCCCTCTCCTTTTGCAGTCATCTACCAACCACTGGGTCACTCCTCCCATCCCCTGAAGATTCTAGTCCCTTTTCTAATGTGAGACTGGCATAAGTCTTGGTGAGCTCAATTATCTACACAGATGATCTCAATTCCTTGACCTCCTCCCTTTTAATAATATTGTTCTCTATCCTACTTAAGCTACTTCCATGATCGCATGTGAAATCTTTTCATTACTGATAACTGCAGTTTCTCCATAATCTCAATTTCTGACCACCACCTGCTTATTTTAAAACTAAACCCCCTCATGTACCACAATTCCAACAAGTCTTTAAATCTACTAAGACTTTCCATTCATTGATCCTGTCACCTTTTCACTGCACCCTATTCAAGTCCTATTTCCCCTCCCTTACCAACTCAACTTTTATGGCCAATCATTATAGTCACTTCCTTCACCTTCCATATACTTTAAATCCCCTACCCTCTTTCTCACTTTGTCTTATTTCCTTGACAAAACACAAACTCCAGTTAAATCCAATTTTCTGCCTATTCTGCATCTCGGCAGCAAAACACACCTGGAAAAAAACATACAACCCATCATATTCATGCCCACTGACCTAAAATGGCCCCTTGACATTGCCCTGCAATCATTCCACATTTCCCTGGCCCACTGGCCCACTCATGCTCCCATTCTGAGAACACTACTTCATACCTTCTTTTCTTTCTTTTCTTTAACCAAACCTCCAACACCTTCCCAGCCTCACACTCAGCTAAGTTCTTGCTTTGTTATGTCACCAAGAAGCAATCAGAAGAGGCTTTCCTAAAGCTCCCACCATATCGTATTACCATCCATGTACTCTGCCTTCCTCTTTTTTTTTTTCAATTTACTTTTATTTTTCTTTATTTATCCCCCTCTTCCCCCAGATGGTTCACTCAACTGTCTACTCATTGTTTGCTCGCCTTCTCCAGGAGGCACTGGGAACTGAACCCATGACTGCCCACATGAGAGGGGAATGCCCAACAGACGGAGCCACATCTGCTCCCTCTGCCTCCCTCAACAATGAATGAACTGTCAGAGCACCTAAGGCCAACCCTGCCACTTCTCTACCAGGTCCTATGTCCTTTCTTCTGCTCAAGAACATCTCCCCAACAATTTTCACTCCTGCTCCAGCATCATCAATATTTCCCCCTCTAGGAAATCGTTCTCATCAACATACAAATATGCTGTTATCTCTTCCATCTTGATGTCAAGTCTTCCAATTATCACTCCACTACTCTGTTTCCTTTCTTGGGAAAACTCTTAAATTAAAAGAAGTGTCTGTAATGGCTGTCTACAACTCTTCTCAGCTCTTCTCTTGAACCTACTAGCATTTAGGCTTTATCCTACCCCTCCACCAAAACTGACCTTTGTCAAAGTCACCACTAACCTCCATGTCGCTAGATCCAATTAGCAATTCTCAGACCTTACTGATCCATCAGTAGCATTGACATTCCCTTCTTCCTGACACTTCCAGGACAACAGTCTCCTGTCTCCTTCTACCTCACTAGCTGTTCATCTATAGTCTCCTTTGGTGGTTGCTCAACTCTCCAATATCAAAGCACTGGGGCTCAGACGTTTCTACTCCCAACCTTCTCTGTCTATACCCACTCCCTTAACAATCTCTTCTGTTCTCAAAAATTTAAATACCTCCACCACCTAATGAAGAAGAGTCTCAAATCTACATCCGCAGTCCAACCACTCCCCTGCACTCCAAACTCATATAATCAACTCCCTGCTCAACATGACTACTACTATGTCTAATAAGATTCTCAAATTTAATGCATCCAAAATATAACTTCTGATCTTCTCTGACAAATCTTTTCCTCACATCCTCTTCCCCATTTCAGTTAAATGGTAACTCAATTCTTGCTGCACAGGCCAAAAGTCTTGAGACATCCTTGAGCCTTCTCTCTTCCACCCCATAGCTTATCCATCAGCAAATTTTTCAGCTATAACTTCAAAGTATATCCAGAATTAGACTTCATCACATGACCTCCTCATCATCCAAGCAACCATCACCTCTTGCCTGGATAGTGTAATACTCTTAACTGGTTTCCCACCCCAGCTCTTGCTCCCTCTACTGTCCATTCTCAACACAGCAGCCTGAGTAACCTTGAAAAAAGTCTAAGTGAAATCATATCACTCCTCTCTGCTCCCCTAAAGGCTTCCCATGTCATTCAGAATAATATTCAAAGTCTTTGCTAAGACTGACAAGGCTGTACACAACTTAGCACTCTATTACGTCTCTGAACTCATCATTTGTTCTACTAGCCCTCTCTTGCTCTCTGCTTTAGCCCTCCCAGCTGTTTCTCAAGGAAATCAGGCACCCTCTCACCTCATTGACTTTGCACTTGCTGTTCTCTCTGCCCAGTACACCTTCTCAGATATGCATGAGTCAACTCCTCACACCTTTCAGATTCTGCTCAAATGCCTCCCTCCCAGTAAGGACTTCCCTGGCCATTTCTTAACTTCTCCTGCTTTATTCTTCTCCTTAGTTTATCATTATCTAACATACTATATATTTTACCTAGTTATCTTGTTTATTGTCTCTCTCCTCCACTAGAATGTAAGTTTAATGAGGGCCAGGATTTTGTCTGTTTTGTTCACTGATTTATCTCCAGTGCCTAAAAGAGTGCCTTGAACATGGGTAGAATAAAATAAAAATGTGTTGAAGGAATGTACAGAATATTATGCCTGCCATATAATAGATGTTCAATAAGTATTACTGTTTTTTTCTCTCTTCCTATTGGACTACTACTGACAAGATTTGACAGTGTATCAGCAGCAGATGCAATGTCACTACTAGAAAAAGCAATTCAATGCTTTTGCTTTAATAAAAGTAGATTGTCATCCTCACATAGAATAAACAGAATTTCCTAAAATTTGGACCTATCCATTTACTACATGATATTAAAATAATCACTTTCCCCAAAAAATTTAAATATTTACCTTACTAAAATCATTCTTTGACATGTCTAAGCCATCCTGAGGGGACATTTTTTTCCTCTGTTCTGGAACTGGAGGCTTCACTTTAGATGGAGACACTAAAACAGCACCACCTAGAAAAATGCATAAGATGACAGGTTTCAATTAAACTAAATTATCATGTAGCAAAAGATTAAATAAGAACTGCACAGTGACTGCCTATTACCAACAGCTGGAGTAGTAAGATCGTGATGAGTTCTTTGAGCTCCACCAAGTTCTCTCAGCTTCGGAGTAGGAAGCCTGCCTTCTTTTCTTGAGGACTGAGAAGACGATTCTGACCTGCAAGTTGAAACAGTCTATTATGCAGCTTTTCCTCCAGAAAATATGAGCAAAAATACTTTGACATCATCAAACAATAATAAAGTATAAAACTTAGAAGGCCATTTGTTTCTGAAAACAATTACAATCAAACCCACACCTAGTTAAAAGTCACCGAGAACTGGAAAAGAGGCAAGATCACTGCAAGTCAGCAACAAAAGAGTAGAGAACTCTCCTGTTAAATTAGGGCCTCAAAAATCAAGAATGAATGATAAGAGATTTGGACTGTGGACAGAAAGCACCATTATCAATGGTAGAGAACTAATCTCCAAAGCACACTTGCACATATATCAACAGGAATTAGCTATTCGCAAAAAACAGTTTTTTCAATGTTACATAACACTACCTTTTCTTTTTTGGTAAACCCATCTGATATTAAAGAACTTCAGCCATTTTTTAAATCATAAAGGAAACATTCTTCCAGGCATATTTACAAATTTAGTGAATCATACTTAGAAGAACATAAATGAAGACAATCCTAACTAATTCCTCCTCAGGTAGCTCAGTGTTCAAGTGTTAATTAGCAATTAGTGGTGGCTCAAAAACCTGAATGAATCAAATTATAGACCATAAATGCCTAATTCATTAAAATAAAGTAAAATCTACTTTTATTAGTCACAAAACCAAAAATGTAAATCACTAAACTTAGTGACAAAACAAAATATAGATTAACCATGTACAATAATATTCCTATATAATGGTTAATTTTAAAACTCACCCTTCTTTTACTTTGTCTGCCTTCAATTTTTCATTTTCTTCCAACTTCTCTACCTCTTCTATGTAAAACTGCTCGCCCCTTTCATTTCCCTCGTTGTCCTCCTTTCCTCTTGGCTGCTTTTCTATGTCTTCACTGGTGTTATCTTTATCCCAAGCCAGCCGTCTTCTAACAGGTATGGTGGGAGCACCTGACATCCCCAATTTCTCCGTGGTATTTTTCTGTGTCTGTTCTTCCAAGATAGGTCTTTTTTCTCCTGTTTTTGTAGAATGACATTTCTGCAAAGTCTTATGGCTCGTTGGATCTCTGCATAATAAATCAAGATTCATTTAAAACTTGAGTAGTTTGAGTTTTCTAGCTTATAGTAATTAGTGAGTCTATCATTCCCTTCAACTGTCCACAAATAATTTTCCCAGAGATATTTATTGCCTTGCCCCAGATATTGAAGAAAGAAATCTAATTAAGATGTAAGAGTATAATAACTGAAAGTTACAATTTAGAGTCAATATATATTAATATTTCAGCAAAATATATTTATCTCCTCTCACTCCTACCTTCACACATGACACATCCCAGCACCTATTCTGACAAAACTCATACTTACCCCTAAACTGGTATTTACACACATAAACTAGGATCCCACATGGTCAAATTTGTTTGGTTACTCAATTGGGGTTTTGTGCAGAAACTCAAACATAGTTGTGATCAAATAAGCTGATTCAATTTTTATACTTTAGATGGATTCATTTTTTCAGGATACTATTAAAGAAAAGAATAGATTTTGTGATAAACTTTCAAAATCAGATGTCATTTAGAACTGCTAGGTTAATTTGATATGCACATCTACATTAATATACTATAACACCTAAGAACTATCTTATTTGCTACAAATCATAGTGCTATTTTTCTTACAAATAGTTAAATCACATTCACTTTAAAACCCAAATAGCAGAGAATTCTCCCATAAAATCAGGGCCTAAATTTTGTATTGGTAGTAAAACCTATTAATGAATGACAAGAAATATGCACTAATAACTTATATTCTGAGTTTTTGTTGTTGCTTTTTTTCTTTCTCTTTCTTTTTTAAAGTGTTTTTGCATCTACTGTATAATCATCCTATTCTGCCCTTAGTTGTTAACAAGGAATATTATAAAATCCAGCCTTCTAGGTTTACATTATACATTAAAGTGCATAAAGCAAGTTTGGATAGTTTTATTTTTCACAGAGAATAAACTAAAAATAACAAAACTTAATAAATGGCTGGCACATTTCCATTTGACTAGAAGACAAATTTTGAGCAATCATGTCATTTTCCCATATAATTCCATGATCTTTTATAAGCTACAACATACTTTTTCACCATCCACAAAGAAAATCTCACCCAGCAAGATCGAGAGCTCTGATGTTGCTACTAATGGTTCCTTCTGAGCTTGTGGTGGAGGAGACATCCCAGCAGTAGTTGTTATCAGAGAGAATCTGATTCAAATGGTCCCGAGAAAAATGTGTGCCCTGAACTCGTTTCCTATAAAACTCAGCCTTCTCTCGGAGTTCTTTAACCTATGTGGGAAAGTTCAGGCATCATGCATTACTGTAAATGCTCCTTTGCAAATATCACCAAGTAGCATAACAAAAGACATTGCACAAATACAGCCAGAGACCAAGGAGAAAGGAAGGCATAAAAAGCCACATACATTCATCTGACTATATGCATTTTTAAGCAGAAATTAAGAGTCAAGCTGAAGCACGATGCAGTTATTTTATTTCAAGCCAGCAGGCAGGGAGAAATCTGTAGCAACTAAGAAAGATATTGACACCGAATTCTTACTCCAAATGAAATTACTTTAGGCATTATTACAATTTTTAAAACTCAAAAGCAACCAACCTCTGCATACCACATGGCATTTAGAGAACCCTATGGGGAGGAATATAGAAACATACTTAATGACAGGTTAACAAGGCCATAACTGAATATTAATGGGAATCAATGAAATACCTTATCATTTTCTTTCTAAATATATACCAAATTTATCACTCAATATTTTTAGTACTTTTAGTAATTTTCAATTCAGTAACCAAGATCTCTTAATATTATCTTGAAAACCAGCCACTTTCTTGCACAGCTGAAATACTGTTGATGACAGGTAACCTAATTACTATCCAATTTCCCCACATCTGGAAGAATACTGACATGCCAGAAACTCCTAAACCAGGCTTTATTTCCTGCCTTTATATACAACTATTACTACTAGAGAAACCCCCACTGAGGGGCTTATGAGGCTTCTCTCTCCAAATTTCTTAACACTTTCTTGGAATCAGTAAATCTCAACTTTGTAAAAATATACTAAATATTTAATTTAAAACAATATCATACAAAATAATAATTGTAATGTTCAACCAAGTGACAGAATATGAAAAATAATGTTCTGTCAAACTTTAAGGTGATCTGAATTCCCTAGTATGCAAATAATATATGAATAATATATGTGGAAAAATATGAAAAGGAGCTTTATACCCCTCTGAAACCCTTTCATTTTAAACATCATACTGCCACCTGCTGGCTTCCCTAAATAAAATTCTACAACATGAAAAAAAAA
>JAQZBX010032372.1:0-25885 GCA_029593785.1 Cabassous unicinctus | reverse complement strand
AGACTTTCCACAAGTCTTTCTGAGATAACTGCATCTTCAATTCTGATTTACAAGTTCCAGGTTTAGTTAAGTCTTCAAATGGGACACTATTGTCTGGGAGCTCAATTTCCAGAGGCTTGGAATTTCTGGGATCAGTTTTTGTTTTCTTTGTGCCCAAGAGTTCAGTCATTAGTGTATTTCTTTCATCTAGCATTTTGCTATAAGGTGTAAGGAGAAGCCAAACCACATTCTCCGAGTTTACTTTGGAAAGTTCTTCAGCTAAATGCTCAGGTTCACCACTTCCAAATTCTGTCTTCCATATAGCACCAGGCATTAATCTTGCCAAGTTCTCTGCAACTTTAAAACATGGATTGCTTTTCCTACAGTTTCCAATAATAGTTTCATCATTTACTTCTAAAGCATCATAAAAAGTCTCTTTAGTGTCCATATTGCTATCAACAGTCTCTTCAAAGTGATCTACGCCTTTTCCATAAAACTTTTTATAATTCCTCCAAAAACTACCTCTTACCTATTTGTAAAACTGTTCCAACATTTTGGTAATTGCAAAAGCACTTCCCCACTCTTCTGTATTAGTCAGCCAAAGGGGTGCTGATGCAAAATACCAGAAATCAGTTGGTCTTCATAAAGGGTATTTATTTGGGGTAGAAGTCCACAGTTACCAGGCCATAAAGCATAAGTTTCTTCCCTCACCAAAGTTCATTGCCACGTGTTGGAGCAAGATAGCTGCCGATGTTTGCCAGGGTTCAGCCTTCTTGGGTTCCTCTCTTCCCAGGGCTGTGTTTTTCTCTGGGCTTAGTGCCTCTGTTTCCTCCACAAGGTCAGCTGTAGACTATGAGGCTCTCTAGGATTTGCTTCTCTCCCCAAGGCCAGCTGTGACCTCTCAGGCAAATGGCTTGTCTCTATCCCAGGGCCTTCTCTCCTTCTTCACCATAACCCCAACATCAAACCTGCTCCCAACACTGTCCTTTGCCATGTCTTTCACATTCTATTCCCCCACCCACCAAGGGGTGGGCCTCAATGCCCTACTGACTTGGCCCAGTTAATGCACTAATCGTAACTTAATCATGCCCAGATTAGCAGAACAGTTTACAGGCATGCTCCAACATCTATTTTTGGAATTCATAATTACATCAAACTGCCCAACAGTTACACACACTTATACTCCCAGTCTTGAAGCCTCACACTAGTAATGAATACAGGATTGTCCAGGATGTGAGGGCTATAAACAAGATTGCAAAGGATCATTTCCCAGTTGTGTCAAATCCATACACTTTATTAACCACTTTAATTGGAAATTTTAAATGAGTCTCTGTACTGAAATCAAAAGATGCTTTCTTTTCCCTACCCATGGCTTTTGAGTCAAAGGAAATATTTACCTTTGAATAGGAAGAGTCAGACATGAAGAGTTTCCCCTATTTTTTATTTTAATGACATTAAGAAGACATTGAGTGTCCTCTAAGAATCATTTGAAAGCTTGAATAGAAAAATAACAGAGCCTATGGGAGTGAAAAACACAATAGATTGGATTAAAAATACAATAGAGGCATGCAACAACAGATTTTAAGTGTCAGAAGAAAGTATAAGTAAATTGGAAGACAGAGAAACTTAAATTGATTTAAAAAAAATAGAAGGAGAGAGAGAGAATAGAATGGAAAAAAACTGAGCAGGGGCATAGGAAATTGAATGATAGCACAAAGTGCGCCAACATTTGTGTCATGGGAGTTCCCTGAAAGAAAAGGGAAAAAGGAAATAAAGAATATTTGAGGAAATAATGGCTGAATATTTCACAACTCTTATGAAAGACAAATATACATATCCAATGAGCACGATGTATTCCAAGTAGAATAAATCATATAGATGTACTGAGAAACTCATACCATTCAGAATGTCAAAATGTGAAAGATAAAGAGAGAATTCTGAAAGCAAGAGGAAAGGTATCCATCAAACACAAGAGATGTCCAACATGGCTTAGTGAAGATTTATTATCAGAAACCATGAAGGTGGAAAGACTGTGGTATGATACATTTAAGATACTGAAAAAAAATTAACTGCCAACTAAAAATTCTTTTTCCAGCAAAATTGTACTGCTATAATGAGGGTGACTTTAAAATATTCACAGATAAACTGAAACTAAGATAGTAAACAAGAGGCTGGCTCTACAAGAAATAATAAAGGGAATTCTGCAGACTGAAAGAAAAAAACATGAGATAAAGGCTTGGAGGAGAGTGTAGAAATGAAGATTATAAGAAAGGGGAACCAAAAGCATAAAAATGCAAAAACAAGATATAAGATATGAAAGCCAAAGTATAAAATTATCAAAGTAAGTAATGTCTTTACAGAAATAACATTGAAAGCTAAGAGATTAAACTCCCCAATCAAAAAATACTGACTGACTGAATGGATTAAAAAATATAGTCCTGGGAGCAGATGTGGCTCAAGCAGTTGAGGGCTCATCTTCCACCTGGGAGTTCTTAGGTTTGGATCCCAGTGCTTCCAGAAAAAAAGTAAATAAATAAACAACAAGCCAAACAAACTCAGGGAAACAGATGTGGCTTAGTGGTTGAGTGACAGCTTCCCATATATGAGGTCCAGGGTTCAATACCCAGCCCCTAGTACCTCAAAAATATAGATAATCCATCTAAATGCTGTCAAGAAGAGACTTACCTTAGACCCAAGAGTTCAAATAAGATAAACATGAAAGGTGAGAAAAAGATATTTTATGGAAGAAGAAAGCAAAAAAGTGCAGGGGTAGCTACACTAATGTGGCAGTTTGATATTTATGAATTCCAAAAAGAGATATAGATTATATTTTTAAACTGGTCTGCTCCTCTCAGAATGATACCCTTTGATTGTATTAAATTCAAAGGTTTTATGTGTACTTGGTTAAATCAAGATTAGGGCTTTCATTCAGTCACATCATTAGGGTGACTCAGGGTTGAGTCCCTTCCCCTTTGGTGGGCTATATAAATGGACAGTCAATCAAGAAGACACACAGGAGAACATAGAGAAGATGCAAACATGAAGAGAGATGCTCCATAGATACCAGAGGAGGGAACTTTGTCAGCTTTGATCCTGAGGCCCCAGGAAGAGAGATGAGCCATTTGCCTGATAGTTCACACCTGACTTTCTGACAAGAAGAGAGCAGGTGAGCCTGGAAAGAAATGAGCCCTATTCTAGCCTACAACTGAGATCAGAAAAAGATAGGACCACAAAGCCTTAAGAGGAAGAAGGATGGATCACAGAGATCAGCAACCATCTTTGGTGAGAAATTATCTCTTATGGTATCTTGAGTTGAACTCTTTAGGGCATAGTAACTGTAAGCTCTACCCCCAAATAAATACCATTTATAAATGCCAACAAATTTCTGGTACTTTGCATCAGCACCCCTTTGTCTGACTAATACAGCTAATATTAGACAAATGGGCTTTAAATGCAAAAACCTTATAAAACATGCAGAAGGACATTATATATCAATAAAAGATATAATCCACCAATAAGAAATAATAATCATTAATATCTGTACATCTAACAAGGGTGTGACAAAATACATGAGGCAAGCTCTGGCAGAACTGAAGGGAGAAATAGGTGTATCTAAATTAATAGTACTCCACTTACATCAACAGATAGAACAACTAGACAGAGGATCAAAATGGAAAAAGATTAACTAGGCCTAAAAGACATATAAACAGCATTTCCCCACAAATCAGCAGGATATAAATTCTTCTCAAATGCTCATGGATCTCTCTACATGTCACAGAAGGTGCTTTCATAATAACTTGATTTGGGTTTTTCCCAGCCTCAATACCAATAGATAACATTTTCCCATTGTTTAAGCCAACAAACACAATGCATGGTATTTGCTTGAGCAGCTAAGGAATCTAAAACAGATTTTGTTACCAGGACAGTGGAGTTCTGTTCAAGCAAATACCAAAATGTGGAAATAGCTTTGGAATTGAGTAATAAGTAGACACTGGGAAAATTATAAGGTGCTTCATAGAAAAAGCCTACACTACCTTCAAAAGTTTGTTGGTAGAAATATGGATACTAAAGACACTTCCAAAGAGCTTAGAGGGAAATGATGAATGTGTTATTGGAATCTGCAGGAAAAGCATTTCTCGTTTTAAAGTGAAGAGAACTTGGATAAATTGAGTTCTGATATCAGATGGATAGCAGAACTTGAAAGAAAAGAACTTGAATATTTAGCTGAGGAGATTGTCAAACTAAATATGGAAAGTGAAGCCTGGTTTTTCCTTGTAGCTTATAGTGAAATGTGAGAAGAGAGCAATATGCTGAAAACTGACTCTTAAGAAGAAAGAAACCAGAAATTGATGGTTTGGAAAGTTCTGAGCCTATCCACGTTGTGTAATCCATGATTAGGGCCAAAAATAGTTTACCAAGGTCCTACTTGAGCTTCCAGAAAGCAAGTCCTCAGAGAAGGGGCCTCTATGTGATGGTTTCACTGAATATAGAACCAGTCAGCCATTTCAATGGAAGCCAGGATTGGAAATGCTGTTATGTAAGAAAGATCTGTGGAAGGTTCCACTTTCTGATGTTTCAGATCCATTGAACTACATGCAAAGCTAACAAGATATTTTTGTTAAATTTGTATAAGCAAACCACTGCCAGCAAGGACAGAAAGGGACAGAGAATGGACAAATTGAAGGAAGAATGACTTCATGGGCAGAAACACGTAATCAAAGGTCTGGGCCAAAGACATAAGTTGGGTTAAGAGAGTGGATCAACCCATATGTTTGAAAGGGGTGAGTATGCTCCAGTACTTGGGGTGGTAGATGACCTACCCATGTACTTGGAGGTGGGATGACTACTGCCCAATTGTTCAGGTTGAGTGCTGCCACCCCAAAACCCAGAGATTTAGGGGCCTGTACCCTGGAGTTTGCAGAAAGCCTGGCCACCATCCTGATCCCCAAAAGGGTAGAAACTCACCCCCATCTTGGTGGAGACCATGGCCATTGCACAAGCACTTAGAAGGGGTGAGACTGCTGCCCTGTCAGTCCTGGAGTAAAGAACATTGATCTACAAATGACTCTCAGTCCTTGAAATCTTGTGGAGGTTGCCCTGTAGTGTTGCAGAATTGTTTGGTAGCAGTGATCCCTATTTCCTCCCAATTTCTTCTTATTAGAATGGTCATATCTATCCTATGTTTGTCCCTCCATTGTATATTGAAAGAAGATAGCTTGTTTTCTAGGTTTCACAGGTTAACAGACCAAGCGGAGTTGTGCTTCAGGACAGACCACACTCAAAATTGGTTTTGATGGGACTGTACTTAGCATTGTTTCTGAAATAACTTAAAGTCTTTGATATCTTATGATGGAATGAAAGTATTTTGCATGTGGAAAGAAAACATGTCTTTTGGAGGTCCAAATGGTGAAATGTGGTTTTCAGTTGTGACCCATCTTCTTAAACTTAATCCATTCTTGTGGGTGTGAAACAATTGTTAAGTAGGAAATTTTGATGCAGTCACTTCAACTAAGATATGGCCTAAAGCAATCAGGATGGGTTTTAGTCCTAATACTGGAGTCCTTTATAATTAGAATGAAATTCAAATAGATAGAAAGCCACAGGAACCAAGAAGTTGAAGGTCATTGGAACCTCAAAGAAAATGGAGAGACCAGGAGAGGTGGCCATGTGCATTGTCATGTGACACAGAAGCCCAGATCCAGGATTACTGGCAGCAAGCCCTAGAATACCAGTCTTTGAGAAGAAAGAATCACCTTGATGACACCTTGATTTAGACTTTCTCCTAGCCTCAATAATGAGGGCTAACAAATTCCCATTGTTTAAGGCAAGCCATTGCATGATATTTGCTTGAGCAGCCAAGGAAATTAAAACAGGGATAAATATCCAGAATTTATAACAAAAACCTACAAATCAGCAACAAAAAGACAACCAATCCAATCAAAAACTTGACAAAATACTTGAATAGACACTTCTCCAAAGAGGATATACAAATGGCCATTAAACACATGAGCAGATGTTCACAATCATTAGCCATTTGTAAAGCAAAGTAAAACCTCAACGAGATACCACTTCACAACCACTAGGATAGCTGCTATTGAAGTAAAAGAATACAACAAATCTTAGAAAGGATATAGGGAAGCAGGAGCACTCATTCATTGTTGGTGATACTGTAAAATGGTACAGCTGTTGTAGAAAACAGTTTAGTGCTTCCTCAGAAAGCATATAATTACCATATTTCTTGGTGTTCTGATATGAGTCTTTTGTGGACCCCAGAAAACTATGTTCTTAAGCTAACCCTTTCTCATGCATGGAAACCTATTTTATATGGGGCCTTTTTTTATTAGATTTAATTAAAGGACCTTGATTGAATCGCTTTAGGGCTTTTGCACTCTATCAGTGAAGCACGACCCAGGTTAGGTCTCTGCCCTCTTGCTGGGGTCTTATATAACCTGAGAATTGAAAACATAAATGTACAAAGACAGCTGCCATTATTACCTTGCCATGTGAGAGAAAGGACTCCAGAATTAATTACAGCTGCAGAAACACAGTGATGCCCTGAGAGATTGAGAGAGCCTTCAGAGGCTGGAATTAGTGAAGAACCTGAAAAAATGTGACCCCCAAGAGGTTAGGCCCACTGTAAGCTCAAAGCTAAAAGATAAAGTGAGCTTGGAGGAGAAAGCAGAGAACGATTGGCAGATTTGACATTTTGCCTAGCCACATGGCGCGACTCCAGTATCTGCATTGATTTGGACATTTTCACAGCTGTAGAACACTAAGCTTTTACCCTAATAAATCCCCATCATCAAAGTCAACCTATTTCTGGTATCTTTGCATTGATAGCTTTGTCAAGCTAAAACAACTGGCAATCCCAAATCTAGGTATATTCCCCAAAGAATTGAAAGCAGTTTCTCAAACAGATATTTGCACACTGATGGTTCAAAGCAGCATGATTTACAATTGCTTAAAGATGGAAGCAACACAAGTGTCTATCAACTGATGAAAGGATAAATAACATGTGGTATAAACATACAATGAAATATTATTCAGCCATAAAAAGTAATGAAGTTCTGATACATGGGACAATATGGATGAACCTTAAGACAACATGATGAGTAAAATAAGCTGGAAACAAAAGGACAAATATCATATGAACTCACTAATATGAAATAATTAGAATAAGCAAATTCATAGAGTCAGAATCTAGATTATATATTAGCAGAGGCCAAGTTGGGCATAGGGAATTGGGAGTTAAAGCTTTAATGGTACAGAATTTCTGTAGCAGGGGATGTAAAAGTTTTGTTAATGGAGAACAGTGATAGTAGATAAAATCACGAATGTAACACCACTGTATTATGTATTTGAAAGTGGTTAAAGGGGAAAATTAGAGATTGAATATTTCACTAAATTAAAAAAATTATAAAAACTAGAACTGTGCAACACAGTGAACTCTAATATAAACCACAAAGTATAGTTAAGAGTACAATTATAAAAACAATCTTTCATCAAATATAACAAATGTACCACAGTAATGCAGGTGATAGTAATGGAGGGAAGGATATATGGGTATATGGGAGCTTTGTATTTTCTGTATGATATTTTGTAAACCTAAAACATGTCTAATTAAATAATATTTAAAAATATAGAATGAGACAGGGTAAATGCCTGTAGGATACAACAAACCTTACTGGGTGGCACTTGGACAAGTTTGCAGGAAAAGAAAATTTTCTCACAGGAATAGATCTTCCAGAATCAGTTGTGGGTGTGGGGCTACCACCCAGAAGGGGTGCAGGTCAAGGGAACTGCCAGGTGAGAGGATAATTGGAGAGGGGATTATATGTCTACATGATGTCACTCAGCAATATGGTGGAAAGTCACAGAGTCAGATAGTTCCAAGGCAGTAGCCATTTGTGTTTTTTGTAGCTACAGGGTTTGTCTTACCTATGGTGAGCAGATGTTGGGTCTGCAGAGTAGGCAGGTTTTGACTGGCCTATATTTTAAAAATTGGATATGAAAATTTTGAGTTTAGTGTACTAATGTTCCTTCTTTGCTGTGAAGAAGTAAACAACTCAGGAGCCACAGAGACCATCCATGACCCTTTTATACAATTATCCCTCTCCAGGACCCATGTTGTATTATCTATGTGGTATGTTATTTCATAATTCTTGAATTTGGTGCCAGTGGCAAAGCATCCTAATGACCAGAATCCAGTACACAAACTAGGATTTCAAATCCTGTTCCCAGCCAGTTTGCCTATTTAGTGGTGGGAAAATTCAGGAGAATAGTTTAGAAAATTTTAATTTGTTCAATCTGTATAGTCAATAGAGGGACATCATGGCCTCTTGGTGCATGTCCCTGGCTATCTGTAAAACTTGAGTGTTATCTACTCACATGAAGCATGAGGTGTTGAGTACACACAGCCCTCCTTCAGAGTCCAATAAGTGATCTAGGGCTACATGGTCATCTAACACTATGGCCCCTAAAGAACAATGGGATTCCATCAAGAGATCCAGCCACTGAGCCATTTGTTTGATTTGTGGGTAACTGTTTGGATATGGCTACCTGTTTTTATTTTCAATTCTATGCACGTACATCATTCCTAATACCCCCATCAGTGATTCCAGGATGGTTAGTATCAGGAAGACTATTAGTACAGCTCCTTTGTGACACTGGAGAGTTGTAGTATGATTTATAGGGGAAAGTTCTTGGGGAAGGGGGGAGACATCCTGTGTCTGAGTAAATATTGAAGTTTTGAACAAACCATAGAAGATATTGTCCAAATTGGGAGCAGGGGAAGATTGTATTACAGAAAGCCATTCACTATATGCCCTACATGTCCTCCATTCACTCCTTGACCTTGTCCCTGGGGCATCCCCTCCAAGGCCTTCCCCTCCATGTCCCCACATTGTTGGCCTCTTCCATCTTCATCTTCACCCTCCATCCCAGTTTGGTTCCTGCACTTCTGACACTGTACTCAATACTGCACTGCTCCCTTCTTTGCATTCCTCCTGCTGTTTTCCTCCAGGGACTGCTATTCACATGCTCAGTTTGGCCCAGTCCATCTGCCCTTACTCATCTCTTCCCACCTGCCAAACATGTCCCCTCTCAAACCCACCACAGGCACACATACGCACACACATATATATGTATATATATTATAGTATAGTATAAAATATGGGTATAGTTCTTTCACATATTTTCTTAAGCTTGTAGGCTTTTAGAGATATTTTCAAGTAGGTAAATTGTACATCTATCTTTTTATTATATTTTTCATATTATTTTTCATTACTCCATAGTATTCCATATAATGTATGGCTGTCATTTATTCAAATGTTGCTAGTTGATTGGCAGGCACACAATAACTACTATTTTGCTAATAGAAACCATTTAGCCTTTAATAACTTTACATGCTTCCTTGTAGATTGTATTTATTTTTCATCAGGCAAGGCACATGAATACATAATAAAAGTGCTGGTTCTAATAGCAATGCAATTTTTCCATTTGATGTATATAGTCATCAAATATGCATTATGGATGCATTATTATTGCCCTGAAAAAATGTCTTTTCAAGTTTCATTTCCAGCTAACACAACGTGAGAGTCCAGGGACACTGGCCCTCTGTCAAGGACTCTGAAATTTATTGAAGATTTTCTGGCCTCCAGTTGTTTCACTGATGCTGATTAAACTTGGCCTTGGGCACAAATGTTCTTTTAGCCAAATGATCTCTGTTCTTTCAACCTGACAAAATATTCTTTTCTCAGGAAATGACAGAATTTATGATAAGAAAAAAAAGGTGAGCAAAGAAGAAAACACCATCTCAATCCACATGGAAGGCACACCCCTCTCTTTCTCTAACCTTGTTTTCCACAATGGACTCAGAGAAAGGAATTCAGATCTCCTCAACTTAAGCTTTGTCTTGTCATATGTATCTTCTTCCCACTTCTCTATTACCTTGCAAGAATATTAGAAAAGTGTCTTAAGGAAACCGTGCTTTCCTCAAATGATTTATCCTTCTGAAGACCCTCCAGTGCCACAGGACCTGGTGTAAACCCTTCAGGCTGCCATTCTCCTGTATCCTACTTCTTGTCCACTCTCACCCATCTGACAGCCGTGTCCCAACCTGCAAGTCTCCACACTCTTTCCCATGGTGCCTACACTCACTGCCACCTTCAAGGTCACAATTTGGGTTTCTGCTGCCTAGCATCTCCCACCTGCTTCCTTACTACCCCCAGCCCTTCAGAACCATCTTCAGACATTTCCCCCAAACCAGATAGTTGTTTGAAAACATCATTAGCTTTGTATATACTTGTGTTTATAGGCAACCATTATGCAGGGTTAGAAAGCATCCCTTTCAAATGTTATTTAGAAAGATTCCCAAATTCCTGAGGTGGCTGCTATGCCTTGAGGAAGGTCCTATGACTTCTAGGGCCAGGGAGATCAGATGGTCAACTCAGCCCCTGGCCAGTTTACTGATATTGAAGTGCAAATTTTCTCTGTGTAATGGGTACACTCATGTATCAAATGGGCTTGGTAATAGTGCCTTTTAATTCGGCCACACAAGGACTGGCTTGGTTGCTACTGTGAGGAGACTTTGTGCACATAAATCATTAATAAGTTGGTTTCATTCATGGCTGTTTACATCTACATTCAACTAAGGAGATTTCCTTAAGCTATGAGAGATGTCTCATCAAATTAGATGAAGGCATTACATGGAGAATTGATGATTTCAGCAGCAGAAGAGAAAGTTAACACACTATTTAAGTCCATCAGTTCCCCCAGTGCAATTCATCTTGGACTTCATTGGAGGCCCTGTTTTACAGCCTGCCCTACAGAATCTGGATTTGTACAACCCCATTGGTGTATGAGACAACCTTATGAAATTTCATAATATTTATAGGTATCAACTGTCAATTCTGTTTCTTTAGAGAACCCTGACTAATACACTCTGGGAAAGTGGCTTGTGTATTTGTTTCAGTAAACCAGGAAAGGTTCACTGGCCCTTCTCACTTCTCCTGAATACAATAAACTGCCATCCTGCAGGACTTCAGCATACAATAAAGTGCCACCCTGAAGGACCAGGTGAGAGAGGTTGTAGCTTATTTGAATCAGCACAATAAGTGAAAGAACCAAAACTCAACTCCCTGGGTGGAGTAGGAACAGGATTTAATATGATACTCAAGTATAGGATTTGCTATTTACAAACAATAAATATTACTACTACACAATAAGTAATTTCTTTTGTTTTTCTATACAAGAAATTCAATAATCTCTCATCCCCTCAAATATACCCTCCCACATACCACATCTCATGTGGTCCCATAAACCTTAGGAAGCAGCAGCATGTAGCTGGAGCTGGGCTTCAGATTTGATATGCATGGGTCTGGCTGGGTCTTTCCTTCCTCACTCATTGAATCTTTGACTGGGTAGAAATGACCTCTCCCTAACCTGAGGTAGGCATGAAACCAGTCACTGCTGTTAGGTTCTGATGATACAATGGTCCACTATGGAAAGGCTAGAGCGTGGTGAGGCAAGGATGGGATCCTTGGGAGCATCATTGGTGGGCATCCATGGACCTGAGAATGCAGTGCCCAGTAAGGTAGCAAGTGGTCCACTGGAGTCAAGGATAGCCTTTCAAGGGGCAGGGTCATGCCAGGCAGCAGGAGAGGTCAGGGCTAGGCTCAGGCTGAGTGGTTGGGAGAGATGTACTCATTTGGCTTGGCATATTCTGGTTTGGGATGTCTAACATTCCTGACCAGCTAGACCAAGAAGAGTCAATCTGATGTTGGCAAACACCAGGGCCTGCTAGTAGTTGCCCTCTGGGAACATGAGTCCTTTCTTTTTCCTCCACAGAATGGTTGAGTGGGCTCCTTTATTGACATTGGTCTCCATGGGTAAAGACTATTTGGTCAGGAGGAAATGATACATAATCATTGAGTCCATTGTATAAAAGACATTGACACTGTTAGTGGATTTAATCTAGGTTCTTGACTTATGCTGCAGAAATGAATTTCAGAGCATGTCAGGGTAGTGAGGCCAGTAATTTATTAAGGTAGGGAGAGAAGAGAAATTGGAGGAAATAACAGATCACAGGTCCCTGGTAGAGGGTAAAGGGCTGAAGAGTGATAAAGGGGGCTGATTTATAGACTACAATTTCCCATTATAGATTATAAATGCCCAGATTGTACTTGCATGATGATCCATGCAGGGGGGACACAGTGAGAGCAGCAGCAGGAGCCAGGAGCAGGGAGAAGGGGGCAGGGAGCAGGGACAGGAACAGAGAGCAGGAGAGATTTGACCTTTGTGCCTGCTTTTTAAACTGTTAATTATTCCACCCCTTTGCTAATGGCATGGGAGGAGTGCCAGGTGTTTGATATTTTAATTGATTACCCCACCCATCAATCCCCAGGTGGGGCCAATGATAATGTCCTGGGAGAATATCCAGAGCTTCTCCTGGTAATCTGTGGGAATCACATTCTGGGTGGTGGAAATCTCATGAGGGTCTTACAGCAGCCATCTTGGGGTATCAGTGTCCACATGGACTTGCCAGTTTCCAGATTCATCTATTGATTCCCTATATGACACCTGCTTCAGCACTGTCAAGGATCTACAGCTCTGGTGGAGATGGGAAGAAGGGCAATCAACTGTGATACTGTGGCTACAGAGTGCCCCACCACTTCTGTACACCATGAGGGCCAGTCTGAGCCAAATACATGAGTCATCCAATCCAGATCCAGGACCACAAAGGACCCCTCTGATTGACATGAGACCAAAGGCAAGACTCAAAAGCTTTGATTCTAAGGAATCTTGTTAAAAAATGATGAGTTTCCACCACTGGCAATCTCAGCCTAGAGCTGTCAGAGGGCCCTCCAATCTGGCCATCCCAATCCCTACACTTCAATGACTTCACTGATAGCAAAATCTTAGAGTTGGAATAAGCCTTGTGGAATGAAGACATGTTCCCTGAATCCCACACTCCTTGTTACAAGGAAGCCCAGGAAATGGCAAACCAAGGCCGGGCCTCTTGAACAGGGAGCCAGGGAACCCATGCCTTGGGGTACTGTTACTGTATTTAATCTAGGTTCTTGACTTATGCTGCAGAAATGAATTTCAGAGCACATCAGGGAAGTGAGGCCAGTAATTAAGGTAGGGCGAGAAGAGAATTGGGAGAAAATAACAGATCACAGGTCCCTGGTAGAGCATAAGGGGCTGAAGAGTGATAAAGGGCACTGATTTATGGACTACAATTATCCATTATACATTATAAATGCCCAGGTTTTACTTGTGTGTTGATCTGTGCAGGGGGGACACGGCGAGAGCAGGGCACAGAAGCCACGAGGGCCAAGAGCAGGAGCAGGGAGCAGGAGAAAGATTTGAACTTTGTGCCTGCTTTTTAAACGATTATTTTTTCCACCCCTTTCCTAATAGCATGGGAGGAGTCCCAGGTGTTCACTGTTTGGATTGATTACCCCACCCATCAATCCCCCAGGTGGGGTCAATGAAAATGTCCTGGGAGACTATCTGGAGCTTCTTCTGGGAATCTCTGAGAATCTCATGAGGATCTTCCAGCAGCCATCTTGGGGTACTGATGTCCACATGGACCTCTCACCAGGTTCCAGATCCATCTATTGATTCCCTATATGAAGCCTGCTTCATTCCATGCCTTGGGGTACCTCACAGCAAGCAAGGACTTTTTCTCTGATTCTATTTTCCACCTGCCTCCTCTGGCCTAGAGACTGCTATAAGGTAATGCTGCCCTGGAATTCCTGTTCCTGCCTCAAATGCATGCCTCTTTTTCTAGATCCTTATCCCCTCTAAGCCTCATTCTTCCTTTTCTTTAGGATGTGATCCCACCCACTCTCACAATCTCCCCACAATGGTGATGGATGAAAAGAGAAGATTTAAAAAACAACTTCCATGACAACCCCCAAGTTCCAAAAAATGGGGAACATGGGAATCCCTGTAATTTCTGAGGAACAATTAGGTAATCTAAGCACTCAAAAAATATATATATATATAATAACATTTATGCAAGCAAATGCACATATATGCATATGTATTTATATATCATTTTACAAATATTGGTATGTATTGTGAAAATTTTTGATTTTTACCAACAATAAAAGAAAACTTCCAAGCAGTCAGGAATGATAACAAAAGTTAATGCTTGAGAGAGCATGATCAGCTCACCAAAAAGGAAATAAAATTACCCTTTAGGCACATGGACATACTATGTGCTGTCACATTGACTCTTTTACTCACCCATTGGGATGGGAAACAGCACAGATGTCATAAGTAGCTACTCCTTTGACCCAGACCCCAGACTGCCTGGCTTTGTGTCTCTGCTGTGAATATGGATTTGGCTTCCCAGAGGCTCCAAAGAGGATTAAGGTGACTTTGCTTTGTTTTTAGCATCATATCTGCATGGATTTTAATATTATTTGTTCCCACAGTAGTCATGAATAGTTATTTATGCACAACGCATCACATCCTAGCCAGAGGACACTCTGTGAAGAGAGTCTGTAGGCTTGGCCTCATGGCCAACAGCCAAGTGGAGAAGGCCTTTTACTTGGCTGCTGAAGGATGACAGCTTTCAACTCACTTCCTCACTGCCTGGGTAACCTCCCAGGAGGGTACAGTGCTGGGAGATGGAACCTGAAAAGAGAAATCACTGTGGGCACTAGGGACTTCCTTGGGACAGGTAAGGATATTTGGAAGATACTCACCCTTTTGGCAGGTTTTCTGTGGCAGATGGCCTCAGTCCTGGTGGCAGAGATGTGGTGCTGGGGCCACCCCCACCCTGCTGTGCTCTCCAATGAAACCCCTGACTTACTTTGATCCTTTGAAATCAGCTTCACCAGCTTGTATTCCCCTGGATTGTCCTCCTTTAGATTTGCTTCTCTATGGCTCTGCAGATCACAGCCAGAGTCCTATCTTTGCAGGTTAGCTGGGGAATGTCAGAGGACAGGCCATCAGGACTTGGGCACTGGAGCCAGCTCCCTCAAGAGCAGTGGCTGGAAGGCCTTTGGAGCTCTGTCAGCACTGAGAAAAGGGCTCTGAGCCTCCATGCAGAGCTGGATGAATAAGAGACTTACTGACTTATGTTGCTCTGGGAGACTTCCATAGAATGAGGATGTCTTCTCCAATCCTATGAGCCCCCATATTCTATAAGAACTTCCCCTCAGTCTAACAGCTCCTTCCCCTGAGGGCTGAGCCTTCTCCCTTGGATCCTCAGCCTGCACAAGACCTATAGCCTTCAAGGGCTCCAAGGACACAGGGACACCAGAAAGAAGAGTGTTGGAGAGGGATGTGGACAGCCTGGACAGGTCTCTGTCACCTTCTCCCAGCAAACCTCAGGCATCTCATTGCCCCTGGGATCTGCACCCTGGAACAAACTCCTCCAGGATGACAATATGAATGAACTCCAAGCACAGACATCTAGGCCAAGCCTGTATGTCAGGGAGGAGGAGCTAGAAGCCTATGGGACTACCACATGTTGGGCTTGTGCTGGTGCAGGTGATAGACCACACCTACCTCACCCTGAGTGCCTGGGCACAGGCAGAGCTCAGATGAAGGGTTATACAAGTCACAGTTTAGTTACCACCCCCCCTAGATCCAGGAGGCCAGAGAAGTGCAGCTCTGTGCCAGTGTTTAACAGAGCACCTCAGCCAGCATGTGGGGGTGAGGGCTGGGGTGGTATGATCTGCAGATCTATCCAGGGTCAGGTGCTCTCACTGCCACCACTCTCTGGCAGCCCCTACTCTCTGCACCAGAATGTCAGCATCAACCCCTATCTGGCTTTCTGGTCTGCCCCAAACAGAGCCCAATGTGACTCAGCCCCTATCTCCTCTCAGATCTCCTTTCAACTCCTGAAGCCTGCACCTTCACCCCTGGCCTCCTTACAGCTGATCATGTGGTCCAGGAACCTGCTGTATGTATTAGTCAGCCAAAGGAGTGCTGATGCAAACTACCAGGAATCTGCTGGCTTTTTGTAAAGGACATTTATTTGAGGTAGACACTTACAGTCACAAGGTACTGAAGAGCCCAACTCAAGGTTACTTAAGAGGTACTTTCTCACCCAAAGTCTGTTGCCACATGTTGATGCAAGATGGTGGGTGATGTCTGTGAGGGTTCAGCCTTTCTCTTTCCTCTTAAGGCTCTGTGGCCTCAGCTTCTTTTGATGTGAGCTGTAGGCTGGCAAAAGCTCATCTCTCTTCCCAGGGCTCATTTCTTTCTGGGCTCAGCTGCTCTGTTCACATCACAAGGTCAGCTGTAGACTATCAGGCTCATCTCTCCCTGGAGCCTCTGCCATGTCTAATGGGCCATATACTTCTGTGTGAGAGTCTGTTTTATTCAGCCCAATTAACCTGGGACTCAACATTGAGTTGAACTCTAATGACATGGTCAAATCAAAGTCCTAATCTTAACACAATTTAATTAGATGTCTCAGCTGAATATAATACAATCAAAGAGTGTCATGCCCAGAGAAATGGGCAAGTTTACAAACATAATCAATATCTCTTTTTTAATTCATAAATAAGATCAAACTGCCACATTGTACTTGGGGTTTTCCAGGCTGTCTCTGAACTTCCTCCCTCTCAGGGGCTGCCTCTGTGAGGTCCTCCCAGGCTGTCTGACCTCAAGATAGAAGCTTCAATTCTCTAAATCTCCTGATCACCTTTGCATGCACAGTCTTTGCTTCTTCCAGATGATTGAGTGTCCTTCCCAGCCTACTAAAATGGCAGCTCCATGATGGCAGAGAAGGCACATGTCAATCATTCCTCATATACTTCCTGACTCCATGAGGACCCCAGGTGACTGCCACATGCTAGCTCACCAGAATGCTCTTGTAAGTGTTGCCATTGATCACATCCAGGCTGATGTGGATGATGCAGGGGTCACACACCTGCTCATTATACAGTGGCCTTGTGCCCAAGGTTCTGAAGTGCATAATGTGGCCTTGGGCCAAAGAGGAGGAGGTAATGCTGGAGGTTGAGGTGACTCCTGGCAATTCTAGGCATGAAGTGGGGGTCAATTCTCCAAACTGTGGGAGACAGCAAGATCAGTAGAAGCCATGGAGCCTGGTTGAAACCCCAGGCTGCCAATGGTTTCAAGGGGGCTTTAAGAAGCTTTCTTTTATGGTAGGAATCCTCCACCCAATTGTGGTTTGGGAAGGGAGGACCAGAGGATGGGCCTCCAGGGAGAAGCTGCAGGCAGACACATTTTTCTCCTAGCCATCAGGGACTCTGGGTCAAAGCCCATAAGGATTTCCTGATAATTGTTGGAGGCATTGGTCACATATTTGGGCATGAGGAAGCTGCATCCACACTGGTGAGGTCAGAGCCACACTGGAGCTGGACACTTGAGTGTGAAATGCCACTATCGCTGGACTCAGTGGTAGGTCCCTGGTGGATGGAAGGAAGTGTGCCCCACCTGAATCCTCCAACAGGACCCTATCCACACCTCATGCTCCCACTTCCCTCTGGGCTCTGGGCCCCCTCCCATGTCCTCCTTCAGTCCACAGAAGCAATGGGCACCAGCTTCTGGAGAGATCACTCAGTATCACCCATTTTCTTATAGGGAAAGCAAGGCCCAGAACAATGGGGTCTTGACCCTGTCTCAGAGCTGGTCAGGAGTGGAGCAGGGACCCTGACACTAAACTGTCGATTCCCTGAGCTGTCTCGGAGACCAAAATGACACTGAGCCCTTAGGCAACTTCACTTGCCTGCCCTGGATTGGGAGCATATCTGGGAGGTTTTTGGCCTGGTGTGTGTTCCTGGTTGACAGGGACAGGGGCACAATTCACAAGACAGATGGTAGCTACAGGGTGGGTGGCTGCTGTGAAACTACCAGAAGCCACACCTCAGGGTTTCCTCTCAGAGTCTCATCTGAAGCAGAAGTTCCAGAGACCCAGGGGTCTCCAGACCACAGGTCTAATAGGGACCAAGAGTCCTGGCTGCAGGCTTTCTAAACCAGGGCATAAGGGAGGTTGCTTCCTGCTGTTGCCCAATTTCTGCCCTGCCCTCACCTCTGTTTCACTGAGTTGTTCCAATGCCCCAAACCAGGAATGAAATTGCTCATCAGGCACCAGGTGGTCATAGGTGCAGCTCGACTACAGGACCTGGATCTGTGAAAGGATGTGGTACTCCTGGGATGAGAGGGAAGGCGCAGATGGAAATGAGGCCTGTGTGGGTCTTCTGGGCAGGATAGGGGCTGCTGCCAGTGTCAGGGTCTTTGCTCTCATGTGACCCCCTCATCACCTGCACTCTCATCCAAGACTTACTTGTTCTCAGAACAGAAGTCACACAGCTTCTCCTCCAGGAAAATGTCCTTGATGCCACCTTCTACCCCGCCCCAGTGTGACAAGTCTGCCTTATCTCTTTGAATCAAACTCTCCCCTTAAAAAACAGAAGGTGGATGGAGCAATGGAATGTCCTGACCCACAGGCCCCATCCTCTCTAAGAAGGAGTAACTCACTCCTCAATCAGAGCTCACTCACATTTCCAGACAGTCCTTGCATTCTCTAGCCCCATAACCAAAAGTGCAGTCATCTCCATATCTGGAGAAGACACGAGGGTGCCACCTATAAATACTCAGGTGCATCTCCTGTTGCTATTGTCTAGTCTTGCTGCATCACTACTTGACTAGAAGGGAAGCCCAGGTGTGCAGGGACATTTCCAGCTTTGTTCAGTGAAGTCAGCTAAAGGCCTTAGAAAGTACCTGCACATAAATAACACTTCCTAAATATTTGTAGAATGAAGGAGACCTGAGCTGTGCCATCCCCATAAAGTATTGGCTCCTCTGCCAGCTGCCAGTGATCCCAGCTCAGGCTATTTCAAGTATGGGGCCCACTAGATGGACTCTCAAATCTCCATTCAATGGGAATTCAGAATTACAAAGGGTTATTTGAGGCAGAACTTCAGGTGGAGAGGAAATTACTAAGCGTTGACAAGCCATCCCCTCCCAACCTCCCTTTCTGCACAGTAGGCACAGGGAAGCACCTTCAATGGTTCAGTCCATTTAGTCTTGATGAGAACTCTGGCAAGTTGTTCTTGCTACCACTCCACTTTTCAGAGGAGTAAACAAGCTAGAGGCTGCAGTGATGTTCCCCTGACACAAAGTTGGGGGTGGCAGAGCCATCATTTTGGAGGAGGGCAGGCACTTACCTTATAAACAGCTGGTCCAGAGCCTGTTAGATGGAGTTGTCAGGAAGAGGTTTAGGTAGGCTAGTCCGCCCTCCAGGATGGCAGGCACTGGGGCTCCACAAGCTTCTCCCAAGTGTCTGACTTTTGGTGTGCATTTGGCTGTTTTGGGCCCTCTTCTGTGCTAACTTGTCTCCATACTGGGAAGGGGCAGAGCAGGAGTACATGGTCAGCATTTGTTCCATGAACCCCAGGATCATGGGGGGCAGATCTGCATTGCCTAAACCCTCTGTGCCTTGAGGCAAGAAGTGGGGCAGGAGTGCCTGTAACAGAACAAGTTCCTTGCCTCAAAAGTAGAATTGAGGGAAGCAGATGTGGCTCAACCAGCTGGGCACCCACCTACCACATGGGAGGTCCCAGGTTCAAGTCCCAATGCCTCCTAAAGAAGACAATCAGATGCTTGTACCTGCTGCAATGAGAGCTAGATGCCACACCTACTGCAACAAAAGGTAGATGTCCATACCCCACCTCAACAAGAGCTACCCCAGCTTAACAAGAGCTAGAGGCTGCACCCTGCAGCAATGAACAGATGCCTAAATGTGCAGATGCCACAAAGCCATCAGATGCTGTAGCCTAACAGGAAGCAAATGTGGCTCAGGCCATTGGGCTTTTGCCTCCCATGTGGGTGGTCCTGGGTTCAGTTTCCAGTGCCTCCTGGAGAAGGTGAGCAAACACTGAGCAGACAGACAAGAAAACCATCAAGAGGGGATAAATTAAAAAATAAATAAATAAAGTAAAACATATTTTTAAAAAGTAAAATTGACATGAGGGAACAATTAAATTATGAGACCCTTCCTTCATTCTGTTAGCTGATGAGCAGTAGAACCTCCCTGTTTCACTGCCTGGAAAGAACTTGATCCCCATGAGTCCTCATAAATTATCACCTTCCTGACTTAAGGAATCCTCAAGTGGCTGCTCAGGGTCACACAGATCAGAACTCAGAGCCATTCATGCTGGGGCCATGTGATACTCCCTCAGTCCTATGTGAGGCATGGTCTGCTCCAGACATGGAAGGAAAGGGTCTGATCACATCTCATCCTCCCTATTTTGGATGCAGTGAGGAGAAATCAGAAATTAAGAGAACAACATTGATTTCCAAACAACACACTGATTTTTCTGTCTTTTGCATTAGAGGGACTTCTGAGAATATGCAGCCATGGTGATCCCCACTTCAGGAAATGGGCAAATGCCAGGAGTTTCCAGGTGGGTGACAAAACTCTGCAGGGAAGAGGATCTAACTAGAATCCTCAGGGAAGAGCAAAGCCAAATGGCTGGTTGGTGGGGCTTCACCTTTCATGGGATTATTGCAATACAAAGCACCCAAGTGGTGCCATTTCCGCCCCCTGACACCAGATTGGCCAGAATGAAAGAGAATGTTAATAGCCAGACCTGGGGGATTTGGGGAACTGAACCACTTCAGTCTTTTGGAAGTTCTATGGCTCAAGATGTTAAATTTCCCTATGCATGTGTGTGGCCCAGCCATCACATTCCTGAAAGTCTGTCCTGGCAGGCAGGGAGGGGAAACAGGTCATTAAGACACATGTAAGATATTCCCTGCAGCACTGAGGAAATGGCCCCAGAAAGGAATCCCTTCAAGATCTGAGAGCAGGGAGAGGCTGAACCATTTATTTATGCAGTCTCACTTGTGGAACATTATTCAGCTGAATGAGGCCATTATTCCTGGCTTGGAAATTTCAAGGTGATGTGTTATGTGAGTGTGCATTTTGCACACACACATACCATAAATTGAGCCTCTTTATATCATAAAATGAGTCCCTGTCCCTAAGAATCAAAACCATCCTTGAGACATGGAGATCTGCAAGGCTTAGAGAAGGTGGAAAGGACAGTCCAGTCAACTGCTCCAGGGGACATCTGTGTTCATGAAGTGACAATAAAAATAAAAAAATGCAAAGGTAACCTGGGCTTCAGCAACAATTAAAACAATGTTGCCATCTCTTTTCAGATGCTCCTACACATGTGTGAAAAGTGACTTTCCACTTGGCCAAGAACAGGGCTTCCCAGAGTGGTGGGGTGGGTGAGGGATAGAGGTTCAAAAATCTTTAGAAGTGGGACTGTGGGCCACACAGATAGCAAATCCATGGGTGGGCTCCAGAGGAAGGTGTCAGGTAGGATCTGGGCACTGTAGCCTTCCTGAGCTGTCTCAGGACCCTGGTGCAGAGATGACACCCCACATGCTCTAATCTGGATGCATCACTGGTAGGAACCTTGAGCTGCTCTTCACCAACCTTCTGTGTGGATCTGGGTAAACACAGTGCCCAGTAACAGACAGAAGGTGTCAGGAGGCTGCTTGGCAATCACAACAGGGAGAGCATGCCATAGTAACTCCATGACCCAGATCAAGCACAGAAGGAAGTCTGCACATACCTCCAGCCCACTGGGCATGGAAATGACAGCTATTGGGCCCAGGACTAACAATTGCAATGATTTACCTCCCCCAACAACACTTGACTTCTCACCAGCCACCCATGATCTGAGATGTGAACTAGAAGGAACCACCACGTTTCCAAACACTGACAGCCTGCTCCTGCCCAAGATGTTCCTGTTCACCATGCCTCCCTCAAACTGAAAGGAGGAGGAATTAGGGGCTGCCCAGGTAGGATAAAAGTCGTAGCATGACCTGAATTAGATGAGCCTGGGCCATGTTATGTTACCTTTGGGAACCTCCTGGCCAAATGTAGTGGCTTTGTGGTTGAGAACTGATCCAATGTCTATATTGATGGAAAAAGGTCCTATTCCCAATATTCCTGAAGCCAGTACTTCTGGACCTAGGAATGCAGCAGGAGAACATCTTGCTCTCTTGAGCATCTCTGGCTAAATGAGCTGGGTAGGGGACCACCTGAGAAATCTCAGTGCCTGGTTACAGAGTTCTAAGTTCTGCTGTGCTCTATCTCCAAGAAAGTGAGTTGATCTTCAAAGAAGTGTTTCACCACCCTTACCTGAGAGGCTTCAATGGATAAGACCTCCATGAAGTCCCCTCAGGATTGTTGACTACTCATCCTACCCAACCATGTCATCCTGTAAACTAGACATAGTTTCACCATTTCCCTCCCCACAGCTACCTCAGAAGGGCTGGGAGCAGACAGGACTCCTGGAATTGAGAAATAAAGCAGAATCAAACCTGGCTACTTCTCATCAGTCTTGAGATCCTGGTCTTGTCATTTTACCTCTCAACACCTCCCCAGACTCCCCACTTACACAATGGGGAATATTCTAGATTCTAATTCCTGGGTCATCAAGTGTATGTGAGATAACAACTGTAAAAGACACAGGCTGGGTCCTCAATAGGTAAAAGAAACTCATAGATGCAAGATTTAAAAGAAGGGGTGTTTCATAACATCAAACACCAAACACAGCATGAATGGGTACTGGCTGTGTAATCCTGAGAAAGACAAAATCCTTCTTGGTCTCATTTCTCAGTATGCACCATGACGATTTTGAAATTGAATGAAAGTCAGATATGACCACTCTCTAGCATGAAACCCCAATGGCTTCACATTATAATTAGAATAAGAGGCCAGGTGGCTCCAATTATCTGGTGTTGTGGATACTCTAGGTCAAGCTGACCCCAAAGTTTGAACATTGTAGAAGATCCCAAGTAGTTGTTCTCTGGGCACAGTCTTAAAGATGATTCCAACGTAGATGCATGTGTTAAGGGAAGATCAATGCAGGCAGGCAGGCAAGGAGGGGGCTCTAAGATGGAAAAAGGCTTGGCCTGTTCCTGGGTGAAGAAGGTTTATACAATACATAAATATAAATCAATTTGTAAAGAACTTGACAAAAGTGTAAAGCAACATAACTCTTCTCTGTTTCTTTTTGTCTTGAAAAAATATAATTAGCTTTCATAAAAAAGAGGGGGCTCTAAGATCAGCAAATGCTTGGCCTGTTCCCAGGAGAAGAAGGTCCAGATTAAGTTGGCATTGGGTGGAGGGAGCATCCTGGGGAGCCTGTTATGAATAGAACACAAAGAATGTTTTTCTGGTGGAGTCTTGCACTGCACATTGGGGGTGACAAGGGTGATCAAGTGGACATGATTCAGGCTGTCTTATCACAGTCTCAGTAACCCAGAGCTGGAGCAAGCTTAGTGGTTACAGGTCCACTCTGACCCAAGCCCAGAACCTGAGCATCAGTCATGGGTGAGGAGGTCTTCCTTTTCACAGTACTAATGCTATGGTGGCCATCTGCTTCCTCCAAGGGTGGAAATGCTGGCTGGAAGGCCCAGAGATACTTGTCAAAGAAGTTGTTGAAGAAAGTCAGTGCACAAGCAGGGCTCCCAACACTAATGTCACTTACTCCTCATGCCTGGGTTAAGATGGGTGGAGTGAACTCTTCCATGTTCAACAGCTCAGGGTCATGCTGGGACTGATACTTAATCCTCTTTCCTTACAGCTGCCTTACATTAACACAGTCATTCACTTGTCATTTACAGAATGTCTTCCATGTATACAGCAATATGGGAAAGCACTTTGGACCACCTCCAAGCCTTCTTGCTGCTTAGAGCTGGGAGGGAGCAGAGATGGTATATTAACAAGATAAATGCTGATGTAGAGATGAGGTGGAGCCCTTATGAGAACTCAGAAAGTCACCCTCTCCAGAGACTGTATAAATGCAAGCAGAGCTTGTAGAGGAGATAGGGTTAGAAGTGAGTCACTGTGAATTGTGAGGTGATGGGACAGACATGTTGGGAATAGCATTGCTGACTGGAGGATGTGTGAACAAGCATGTCCTACACCAGGCCTTAGAAATTACATGATGATGTTTGACTACAAAGAAAGGGAAGGTGATGACTGAACATATAGGAACAATATGAAGATTAAGATTCAGGGACCCCATTGCAAGGGCACCTGCAGGAATTTTTTGAGTAATTTTGTATTATATCCATTAAAGTAGTACCTCCCAAGTTACTAAAGTCCCAGAGACCTCAAAACAATGTTACGTTCTGCTACAATGGGAGACCCACTTGGATTGAAGAGCATCATGTTTTTGTGGCTCTGTGGCATTAAAATGAGGCTGAGATGCATGTAGAATTTGAAGGCAACATTAGGATTAGGTCAAGAGACTGACTTGCAAATATCTTTTAAATCAAAGGGTTTTGTGGGTGCACAGTTAGCAAGGGTGATACTTTTGTAATTTGACCAAAGTTCCAGGATCTGACTAGCACAGTTAAAGCCCAAATTAATGGTAGCTGAATCTAAAAGCTCCGAACTGTCAAGGTTTATCCCAGAGAGGTGCTGAGAGGGATTATCTTTTAAATCATATGGCTTGATTTGGGTACATGTTGCTAATAAAATACCAGATTGGTAATTAAAATATTTGTATTTGAGGATAGAACTCCAGCCTGTATTCAGCTCTTCTAAATGATCCAATTAGTATGGACCATTTGCCTCAGTTGTTGGTTCAGCTGGTGATAGACAAGTCAGCTTGGTCTTTGGCTTCAGAGCTTGTATTAGGCAAATTTAATCATATTTGGACCTCATCATTTACCATGTTTGGTTGAAACAATGGCTTATTTGGAGGGTTTGAGCCTCTGGACAGCAAACCAATGAAAGCACCCATACCAATAAGAACAAAACTTAGAACCAACAAAAAGGTGCACACCTGCATCTAATAGGCCTTTTCTTATTTTATGCCTTTCCCCCAATCCTGGCATGAATTTTTACCAAGAGGGGATGTCTGGTTTCAACACTATGGGATAGGGTTTTTCTTTCTCATTATTTTCTAATGTGATTATCATTTACCAAGTGGAGTTGTTTATTTCCTTCTCGGTTGTACAAACCTCAAAGGAAATGGCCATGGAGAAATAATTTCAATTTACTAAAGAAAATTGGTGGGGTAAGATTAATCACCCATCCCTTTTATTCTGAAAAATTTGGAACATTTCTAGCTGCTGGAAATTTAGGTTTAAATGGGTCCCATAACAAATGGTCCTATAACAGATGCTGGGACTGTATGATAATCTGTCATTAATGAGCCACGTGAGAGTATCTGCCCTCAATCTAGTCTCCAATCCTTATGAGTAGGGGGAAGAATACAAAATGCATTTTCATAAAGAGAGATATTATTGAAGGATCTCATACAAACAGAATACTCATAAACATGAAATGAGACATGCTCCCTTTAAATACAGAAAAGGGCAATGGGAAGTCTTGTAAAAACTAGTATGTCATGTAAATCTTCCCAAAGGTCTGGCACTAGGAGAAACTAGAGCTTGGGCAAAAGTGAAACCCACGCAACAAGAATCAATGGTTAGAGAGGCAAGATGTCATCAGTTTAGGAGGGTACTTATGAACTAACTCTCCATGGATGGCCGATTGTGGATGGGGTCCTGCCTGAGGGTCTGTGCTGTGGGCGCACGGAGTGAGAAGCTTGGGTCATCTAGCAGCAGGCAGATTGATGGCGTGGAGTGATTGGTGGAGATTCATGAGTTCTGAGCCTGCCTGTGGTGGTTAATACAGATGGCTGAGCCCCACCCGCACAGAAAACAGCTTGTTGGAGCCGCGAATCCTACATCTGCAACTCCTGCTGCCATACTCTGAGGGAGGGAGGGCTCTGACAGAAGGTGGAGAGGGGTTTAACTTCTGTAGATTTGGCTGCCTGGATCCCCTCATAGCTTTGGGGAGCAGATAAGCCTGTTTGAAACAGTGCCAGGCTGAGGGGAGAGGCAAATCTGCTGAGCAAACTTGATTTACCCA
>JAQZBX010032371.1:0-25892 GCA_029593785.1 Cabassous unicinctus | reverse complement strand
ACACTCCAAAGAAAGCACCAGCATTCTCTTTCCTTCTTTTTCCAGATAAATGTAACGTTACCTCTGTTAACCTAGAAGATATATGCCAATGGTACTTGGCTGTCAGAAACTTATAACCAGCAATAAAACTGAATCCTCTTTATGAGGATCCTGGGGAGAAATTTTTACTAACACCAGAGGAGCTGTGCTTCTCCTAAACAAGTGCTTTGTGTTTAGCTTATAGATATTGTGAATGACCTGATCCACCCAAGGTGCCCTCTTTGCACTGGACACTGGGAAGCTCAAGAGCAAGTCTGTATCACATCTCTATGAAGCTACAAGGGCTTTGTGGGACATACTTTGGAGAGTTGCCCAACTCTGGGCCTAATCACCTTCTTTCCTCCCTTTTATTTCTTCTCCCTTCCCACTAGCTCCCAGCCTGACTGCCTTGCTCATCATACCATGCTATATGTACCTCTGCAAGCCATCTGAAGTCTTTTTCTGGCAGCAGATGGAATACTACCCACCAAACAAGGCAGGTGTGGCCTAGTGGCAAGGACAGGTTTTGGAATGCGACAAACCTGGAATGAACATAAGCCCGCCCCTCACTGGCAGCACAACCGTGTGCAGACCATTGAGCAACCTGAGCCTCAGTCTCCTTGGATGCAAAATGGGGCTATCTTTTCAGGGCTGGCTAGGAGGATTAAATTAGCTAATGCATACAAGCATCCTCAGCCCAGTAGCTGGCACAAAGTAGGTGCTTACTAAAAATCACTGCCCTGTCTTTCCATTGCACAGCTTCCCTGATCCCATCCACAGGCCCCAGGCAGCTCCTGGGCACCTCTGCACATCCAAGGAGTTCAGCCGGCTGACCCCAGGGTCAATGCCCTGACCAGGAGTGTGGCAGGCCGAGATGCCCAGCAGAGGCCTGGGGAGACCATCCCTACTCTTGGAGAGGACTTCTGCAGTCTGCTGCTATGCCCTGCCGGTCCGGGGGCTGGGCTGCCCACGGGGAGCCTGGATCTGAGATAGTTTTACCCCCAGTCATGGCTAGGGTAACTGTGTGGAAGATGGTTTGTTATTAGAATATCTGTTGGTGGAAATACCGCAAACTACTTCTCTGTAAATGATCTGTCATCAGTTTTCTATCCTAGGTGCAATCCACTCTCCCCGCCAATCATTCAACATGATTCTGGGCCTTTCCTCAACTGTCAGTCAGTGTTTGCTAAGACAGTAAAGCCTAATTTGAATTTTAGCAAACAGGGCAAATAGATGGCCCGATCTGCTGCAAAGATCACCATGTACCACATATGAAACCCAAACACGAATATCCCAGATTATGCGCTATCCATTTTAATTTATGACGTGGGCTGAAAGTTCTACCCCATGCCTGCTTATCTTGGTTTTCAAAAGTACCAGGACTTCTGAAGAACCCCAACGACTTCATGAGCAGTCAGGAATGAACTAAGAAATGGAAAGGAAAGGAGAGGCCACGTCTACATGTGGGATCCTAACAGGGGCGAGGACAGGGTGTGTCAAAGGCAGAGAAAGTTACCTAATATTAGTGCAGGCCAAATGCCCCATTTAAAAAAGTAAATGCTAATTTCAATGGACACATTTACATGGGCTCCAGTAGCACACCCTGCATACATTTTCAGCTAAAGATAGAAACTATGCTTAAAAAGCTAATTTGGTATTTTTAGAAGTCTGGGTTTCTTTGATCTGGCCAAAAGAGGCTTAAAATTCAGCTTCAAACTATTCTAGTCTATGCTTCACAATTTTGAAATAACTGGTACATCTTAAGTTCCTTTCAACCACTGAAAGCATGTGATTCCATAAATCTGCACATTGGAAATGCTGAACATTCAGGACTAACGACATCAGTTTTATTATGAGGATTCCAGTTTTGTAAAAAGGAGATGAATTTCAAAAAGCATGCCTTGATCACTTTTTCTGATAAGAGTTTGGCCTTCCTACTCAAGGTGTCTCTCTCTGAGGTTCAAGAGAACCTGATGCCTATTTGCTTCATCCTTAATCAGGGGGCTGAACTTCCTTCTGCTTAGTGGCAGCCAGCAGTTTTGAGTGTTCACGGTAACAAGACCAAGCTCTGTCTCTGAATTTTCACCCCAAGCCCATGGGGGGCGGGGGGCTGACCAGGCGTCTGTATCTAGGAGAGGGGCTCCAGTGCTGGGCGCCCAGCCCAAGGACACAGGCTGCCCAGGGGCGGCCACAGCTCACAGCCGCTCTCATCCAACTTCCCCCTGCCTCCCATTCACAGGGCAGGGACACCCTGGAAAGGGCAGACAAATTCTAGGTTCTTCCTGTGCCCTCACCACATGGCAACTAGGATTCAGAGCCTAGAATTCTTCTGCCCTTTCTAGGGTGTCCTGAGCCACTTTAAAAGCAAGGGCAGATCTGGCCAGGGTTGACCAGGAGACCAGATTGGGCCATATCTGAGTATGTGGCTTGCTACTGGAATTCCTAGATGATGACCATTTAATTTGCAGGTGAAGATAGAGAAAAAGACACTGTTTAAAACCCTAAAAGCATTTCTCCAAGTAAAAAAGAATCTGAAACCTTCATCACTTTAAGGATTCTGCGGATGCCCTGGCCCTATGCCTTCATTTAACGGATGAGGGAATAGATCCGAAGAGGAAATGCCTCGCCTAGGATAAATTCTGATTATTCGTTTCTGGGGACCCTTTGCATATCTTTTCAAAAAGTGTGGTACACATATGGATCCCTTCCTACTATTGCCGATCATTTCAAGGATGTGGTTTAATTAAACAATTCCCTTAATAGAATGTGTGTTTGTGGCTTTTACCATTGACAGATAAATGACCAGGCTAAGCCAGTTGAGTTTATTTCTTCAAAGCACTTGCAGAACATTATTTGCAAAAATTTGCATCCAATGAACATTCTGCAAACAGGAAGCTTTTAAAAGCTTCTAAAACCTGCAGTTTTGAATCTTTCCCTCTGGAGACTGAATCCAAATTGTCAGGTCTTGTGTGGTGTTTCAGAAGCTGTTAAGGCTTTATTAGTCTTTGAAAAAGACACTTAGCTAAGTCACAAATGTGTTTAAATGGAAAAAAGATTCCAAACAATTCGCTTCCAAAGGCCGCTGGGACCCAAGTCACGCTGGGTGTCGGGGCCGGGTGTCAGGGCCAGGCGTCCGGCCTGGCGGATGGGGATGTGTGTAGCAGATGCTCAAGAAACGGCCCCTCGTCCTTCTCTGTACCTCTGCTCGGCTCTCCAGTCCACTCTTGGTTACCATCCTGGCAGATCTGCGCAACCTCGCTCAGCTCCCCGGGGAGGGCTGGGCCGCCCGGTTTAGAGGGGAGCCCGGTAGGTGTTCCAGAGGAAAATGCTGCATGCACTGTGCCCCCACAACACGCCCTTCGGCCGACCTTGGTCAGAGTCCCTCCCTGTGGCCCTATGGGAGTCTCAGCCCCCCTAAAGGCACAAGGAATGTAGGTCTGAAACCATTCCCGTCGTCCCCAAGAAATCCAAAAGTTGGATTTTTGTGCAAAATACAAGTTTACCGTGGAAATGCCCAATACAAACCGAAGTGTACCAAATAGAAGACTCAGCCCCCAGGTGCCCGGCACCCACTTCCCACCATCATCAGTTCCCAGCCGAGCCCATCTCACCGACAACCTTCTCACCACCTCACTGCTTTGTTTGGTAGCAAAGGCTTAGACATCAAATCATTTCATCTGCAATATTTCAAGATGAATCTCTAAAAGATAAGAACGGTTTAAAAAAAGATAATCACAATACCACTGCCACTCCTGAAATGAACAATAATTCCTTAATGTCATCAGATACCAAGTCTTCAAATTTCCCCAACTGTTTCAGGAAAGTATGTTTATTCTCAGTTTATTTAAATCGAGATCCTAGCAAGGCCTACACATTGCACTTGGCCCTTCCATCTCTGGAGTCTCTTTCGAGCTATAAATCCTCATTTTCAAATGTTGGTAAGTCATGCCATTTCCTTGGAAACACTGTGGTACTCAACCCAGCTGCGTGTGCAGCTGGCGAGGCCACACACCCCGATGCCCTGCACGCCCCCAACCTCCGCTGGGCTGGAAAGCCAGGTGCCAAGTCCCAGGAGCCTTGCCTGGCCTGGGCCCTCCAGGACGGTGGCGGGAGAGCTGCCTGGGGGCTGGGGGCAGTGATGCTGGCCCTGCACTGCGACCTGCCCAACCAGGTGCTGCCCACCTCATGCCGGGAGGGAAGGAAGCACCTCGCCCAGTGCCTCAGACACAG
Organism: Cabassous unicinctus; assembly: GCA_029593785.1. Lineage (NCBI taxonomy): Eukaryota > Metazoa > Chordata > Mammalia > Cingulata > Chlamyphoridae > Cabassous > Cabassous unicinctus. The sequence continues at coordinate 21,644 of JAQZBX010032371.1, read as the reverse complement.
TAAATGCCCAATAAACATTAGCCAAGTCATAAAATTGTAGTCCGTATCCACAAAAGCATTTATGACCTGCGTGGCCTTCTCGGTGTCTCTGAGGCCTTTGTCTGGGTGACAGTATCTGCAATGTGGGAAATGTGAAAAATGCAGTGAACGCCCCAGGCACAGGGACTAGACAGAAGAGAGAAATACTGCTAATACTGCCTTTCAGAAAATGAAGACACGACCTCTTCCCAACAGTCACTGAAGGCTAACTTGGAGGCTCTGCCCTCCTGGGGCAGGAGGAAGGCCAAGAGCCGCCGCCGGGAGAGGCCGGCCAGGAGGGGCTGCCATGCGGGGAGCAGGTCCTGGCGTCCTGTCCTGCAGGGCGGGGGATACTCGGTGGAGCCGAGGGGTCCCCGAGCAACGGCAGGGTGTGGAGGGCCAGCCAGGCTTGGGCCCATCACAGCGTAACCTGCCCCACTAGGCTCCGCACCCCACTGCAACCGGGGCAGCCTTCCTGCCACGGAAATCTGATCGTGGCGCCACCATGTGTGGCACCTTAGCACCTCCACGGTCTCCCGCACTGCTGTGCACAGGACAAGCTCAGGCCCTCCCAGGTGGCCTGACAACGAGGACAACCATACAGACGGTGCCTTAGGAGACAGGCATGAACCAGGTGCAGGGGGCCCTCCCCGTTGGTCATTTCGCTCTCCTGTTCCCATTTCTACCAAGCAAGCAAACTCTGCCTGACGACACGAGCCCTACACAGGGGCTCTGGAGACGGGTGCAGGGAAGGGCAGGGTGCGGCCTCGTCCACCTGTAGTCATCCATGAAAATCCTTCCCTCCCCTCGCCACCCCCACATTTACTCACCCCTGCCGGAGACCCTGTCTCTCCTTTTCTCTCCTCCTCCCTCCCTCCCTCTCTGCTAACAGTAAAGGGTTCTAAGAGGTGTCACTTCACACATTCCCTGTGGGCTCATCATACCCTGAGGACCGTTTCCCTTTCTCTAGAATGTTCCCCATTTTAAACCCTACTAGCAAACGGTACCAAGGGAACGAGGGCAGGACTGTGCCGAGGCACAGGAGGTAAGCGCACCCTGGAAGGCAGGGGTTCGTAACCTTTTTTGTTCCATGGACCCCTATGCCAGTCAGGTGAAAACCACGGACCCCTTACTAAGTCCCCACTCTACTGTGTATTACTTAATAAATATATCACACCCGCACCAACACGTCCCCACAAGAATGACTCTTTTTTAAATTTCAATTCAAGTTCATTGACCCCTTGTTAAGAACCCCTGCTCTAAGGTTAAAAAAAACTATGGGACAAAGCTATGGGAGTGGGACTTGCCACCCCCTGCACTGACTCTGCCTGGGCCGTCAGGGAAGAATGGGAGACTGAGAAATCTCACGAGGCCCCCCAGCCCCGCTAGGTGGGCGGGGCACAGCCTCAGGGGCACGACTGCATGCGGCAGGTCCCGGCCAGGGTGTGGGGGCGCTGGTGGGGAGGTGCTGGGTGCCTCCCTGGCTCGCCAGGCAGCCTGCTGCTCTGAGCCGGTTTCCCTCACGTGTGGAGAGCAAGCAGCGTGGCGGCCACTGGGGACAGACAGACGACTGGCAGCGAGCGCCAGCGCGCTTCTGGGTTTCGACTCCCAGAAGACCGAGAGAGCGGCGAGCTCTAAGTCGGGGGAAGGCTCTCCAGGTATCGCCCCCATGACTCACCCCGCCTGCAGCACCGCCCGCTGCCAAAAGCCCACCCGGTGAGCGTGAGGCGTAACTCAAGCACCATCCTCTCGGGTGGCTGTCCCGGGCCGCCCGGGGGAATCAATCTCCCTCACCTCGTGCTTTAACCCCCTTGGTCATTCTGCCACTCACCACATCATAATGGTATACGCGTGTCCCAGACTTTATCTGTATTCTAAAAAAACTTGTTTTAAAACCACGTGTGTGTTTTTCAGGCCTGTTCCCTGCCTGGCAATGTGGGTGTCTAAGGGAGGGGAGCAGTTCTGGCCCCGGACACACCGCTGTCCACGAGAGCGACGCCTGGCTTTTGGAAACAGAGAGGTGCCTGCCCGGGCTCCGGGCCTTCTCCTCAACCACCAAGGAAAGGGGCGTGTTTGCCATGCCCAAATCGTGTCTCCGCAGCTTCCTCTTGGTCACACCTCACCTTTTTATTCAGAAAAGATTTTATCTCTTCCAGAGAGTTACTGCGTATGTAATGCCAGGCTTCCATTATACTAGTGACCAACGCTTGTCCTGCCTCTGTGTCAGGCTCTGTTCTAGATGCTTCTGCCGCATTGACTCATCGACAACCTGATGAGGTAGGGGCTGGTGCCACCCCCATTTTTTCAGAAGAGGACGCTGAGGCACAATGCTAGTGAAAGTGCAGGGGCCAGATTCAAAGCCTGGCGAGCTGGTACCTCACACTGGTAACCCACTGCCCAACAGAGCAGTCACTAGATGCTCAGGGAACGCCCAGGACATCCCAGCAACCAGGCGCCAGAAACGCTTCCTCTGAGCATGCAACGTTAGTCCAGGCAGGCCCTCACTCACATTCTCAGAAGGACAAAATTGTGAAAAGGATGATTCCACTAAAAACCAGTAGAACAGCCCTGTGTATTAACTGTTGGGTAGGGTACAGAAGTCATTCTCTTTTCAGAGACAGGAGACCACCAACCCTCAGAACTCTACAAAAGTGTACATGATTCAGTGTTAAGTTTTTATTATGCCCAACAGATCAGTCGCTTTGAACAGATCACACCTACACTGTGTGTTCACGCCGAGTCCTTTTCGGGCTCTCTGTCACCAACAGCTCACCAGGGCCACCGCACCATGGACAGGACACCTGTGCCCATTTCCATGAACTTGGAACATGATTTGATCTTTTCAGGCTGCTGTGGGAGTTTGGCAAATGTCACAACTCCTCTCCTTAGGATATTTTTTGGTGAGACCCACAAAGTCAGGAAAGCAAGCCTAATCACAGTGCCGTTGTCGGAGGAAGATCCAATTCCTTAGGTACAAACATGCCATTTCTGAGGATGCATGGGGACAGGCTAGCAATAGGTTTCTAGGTTCTATTTGGTTATAAATAAGTACAAAAGGGTCCTAAAGGCAAAGGCAGGGAGGGCTCTGCAGAAATCCAGCATCCATCACCACTGATGGCCAAACCACCCCTTTCCCACCAACAGGTGACGGGAAGGGAAAGGCCCTCCCCTTCCTGGAAATGAACGATGCTCCTGAGATTTGGAGGACACTAGGCCAAGAAGCCTGTTCCACAAGCCCTTCTTTTTCACTACCAGGCTTGCAGGAAAGAGGTTCCCTCCTCTGCTCTATCCTCTGGCCAGTGACCAGAGGGGGGCTGGCTGCCTGCCACAGCCTTTTCCAACTCTGACATGACAACATTCCAATTTCTGGCCATCATTTCAAAGACATTTGGGTTTGCTTGTGGGATTCTGAATCTGCACCTCTGACCAACTCACTCCAAAGACACCAAAATCATTCTAAAGCAGCATTTCCAAAGTGTGTCCCATGGAGCTGTGGTTTCTGGGATGCAGGTGGGTGCTTCATGATCCAAAGAGTATGACAGCCACAAAGAATAGAAAATGCAGAGTAAAACCAAGTTCTTTCGTTTTGACTTCTTAGAGCCTGGGTGTGTTTTGCAGTCGATCTCCCCTGAGCCAATAACTGCAACAACTGGTAAGAGCAATAACAACAGCTGACACATACCAAGCACTTCCCGGCCAGGCAGGTCCCTGTATTTGCATGACGTCACCTAATTCCCATAACAAGCCCATGAGGGAGGTTCTTCTGTCTTCCCACTTGACAGTGGAGAAGGCTGCCACACAGAGATGTTGAGTGGCTTGCCTTAGGCTACACAGTAAGTGGCGGAGCCAGAATTCAAAGGCAGGCATCTGGCTCCCCCACCTGCATCCTTTAGCCATGACTATGCCCTGCTTCCTGAGCAGGGGAAGTAGGCGCTGAATGGATAAACAAAGCACCAAATGAAGTGTGCTGGAAACTCAGCGGACAGGGTTTCCTAAATTCAGCTGGTCACCAAACCTTTTTTTTTTTTTTTTTTTTTTTGAGGAATACCTTTTGCAACTTGTGCTCTTTAGGGAACAAGCGTTCAAACTCAAGCCAGTCTGCTGTTTAGTGTAATAAAAGGAATACAGGCCTTGGTTGCCAAATAAGGGTTCAAATCCCTACTCTGCTACTCCTTGATACATCTTTGAGCTTCTTCCCGCGTGAAATGGAGAAAAGGTTGCTGAGAAAGTGAAATGAAATTTCTTAAAGGGCTTGTTATGATACTGGCTCATGGTAACAGGTAGCAAATAACTAGCAGCCTTACCAAGGTTATTTTTCCGATGGGGAAACTGGCTAGTTAGTGAGCAAGCCCACTGACCCTTCAAGTCTCCTTTCCTCCATGCACTGCCTGCCCACCTCTGCTTTCCACCCCACTAACCAGAAGCAAAAGCTCGCCAAAAAGCCCTGGGCCTGGTGACAATGACTGGGTCCCACACAGAGCGCAGGGGCTGTGCTCACCATCTCCACCCCAGCACCCAAGATAGCAGCTCTGGCAAGGGAGGAACTTAACATGTCTGCGCAATCAATGTGTGGCTAAGCCACGGACCAACATAATTCCTCCCCATCCAACCAGCAGCAAAGTACTGGTTAAAAGGAGGCAGCCTGTCCAGGTACAGCGACGACAGCACGTTTTCTGGCACTGAAATGGGTGGTGGGGGCAAACGTTGTACAGAGACATTTCCTGCAAGATGGAGAAAGGTCGCAGGTGGCTAAGGGGTCAGAGGGTGGCAGGGGCCAAAAGAGGTGGCAGGCAGAGCAAGCATGGGCAGGGAAGACCAGAAGAGGTAGGTGGCAACACACACAGCAGGGAGAGCCCTAGAACAGGGAGAACAAGAGGACAGCCAGAGCAGAAAAGAGGTACCGAGTCACAGCCACACTTATTAGCAAGTCCTGGGGGCCAAATTAGGAATCTGAGATTACGGAGAGGAGGAGGCAAGAATTATAAAAGCACTGGAGAAATCTATTTCTCCCAGAAAAGAATATTCCGCACACTTCTATCACCCTCTTATACATGAAATAGGTATAAGGAAATATATCTATTTACATATGCCACTAACCAGAATCCATGGCACAAATGGGCAAAATAGAAGATAAATAACAATTGGTTATCTCTGAGCTCTATGGACTTCTTCAAAGTTTCACTGAGTAGAAATGTTAGATTAATACATAATAGCTTTAGTTGAAATCAAGATCAAATTTCATTATCTCAGAATTTAAGTAGGAGATCCCAAAAGAGCAGAGCAATTCCAGGCCTTGCTTAGGGACATTTGGGTTTCATTCACACAGTTTTTGAGCAATCTGATTCACATTTCCACTGCCAGATGGAAAATGGTATTTAAGACAAGATAAATGGCAGGAAAATATTAAAAAGATGAAACCAATACATTTGTCTTTTCAGTTTTTCACACAGATCTAATTCCCACCTGTTGTTTTGTTTTTTTTTTCTTTTGGTTGCTGTTGTTAATGTTTTTTTTCTGATTACAGATGTCGCATATTCCATGGTAGAGTATATTTAAAGTATAAAAAAAGAGCAATTACTCCAAGCCCCACCCCCAAGGTACCCACATAATATATAGCATAGTTCCTGCCAACATTTTTCCTGTATATTTCTTTAGTAATGGTAAATAATACATACTCTCTCTATACTTCCTAATTTTTTGTTGTTGTTGTTGTTGCTTTCTCCCACTTGCCCCATGTTGGGGAAACTCTCCGCAAACATAATTTTCAATGTTTCCTAGAACGGCTGCTCCCGGGCGCAGTTGTTCTAATACTAGCCAATACTGTGACTGAGTTAACAAAGTGAACAAACAGAGAAAAACATGCACTGCGGACCTGCATGTGGGGCTACAGTGTGCAGTGCTTCCCAAATGGTCTTGGCAAGTTATATTTTAACTTAAGAGTGATAGTAACAATACAAACTAGTATTTATAGCTAGTTTAGAGTTTATAAAGCATCTTCATATGCATTAAGCTCATTCAGTCCTCACAGCAACCATAATTCTTATTACCTCGACTTTACAGACAAAGCCAACCAAGGACTAGAAGTTAAATGGCATTCCCGCGATTGCACTGCCAGAAGCAACACGGGACCCATGGAGGGAACCCGCATGCAGGTCAGGGGCTCCCAAACCTACCCCTGGGCAGCACCACCCTCCTGAGGGTCAGTGGTTCTGCGAGTGTCTCAAACTCTCCAAATACCAACCTCAATCTTCACCTCCTCCCCCAAACCTCATCACTTTTAGATTCTTGCTAATGGCAACACCCACAAAAAACCAAACCAGAAAGCCACCTCCTCCCCTTCCCTGATCCCCTAAATCCACCTGCTCCCTGAGGCAGGGTCCCCGCTGTACTAGGAAGCCTTGTTGCAACTCACGCTCTGTCCCAGGCACAGCAACTGGCCAAGAACAGACTTTAAAGAACAGCTGGGGGGTGTGGTTAGGGGGGTCTTCTGACTCCATACACTGAGCGCTTTTTATGGCCACGCACTGCCTTACGAGAGAATTAAATCTGTGACAAACGCACAGGAAAAAAAAAAAAAAAACCCTCCATCTCACTAAATTCTCATTAAGGGACCAGGCTTTCAAAAATTACATATAAAAAATATATATTAAGGGCCCATTGTGAATTTTATCTGAAGCCATGACTTCTATAGCTTCCACTGGTAAGAAAAAGAATCTTGCAATTAATCATCCAATTAATTTTCAAATCTCCTTTACAAATGAATCTCATTAGTGAAACGTGGACTAGAGCAAGACAAACACAATGAACCTTGCTAAAAGACAGATACCTAGAAAGTTCGGAACGATGCACTAAGAAAGAACACTAAGGGAAACAGCTAAGGTGTAGGGTAGAAGCTGCCTCTGACTGAGGGCGTCCTGAACGACCAGGCAGGCGCAGAACGTTCTCTCTAATTCGTTTCATAGGACCACCTATTATAGCACAGCTGTGCCAACTTAAGGTGCCTGGATGGACTGAAGTCTTATTAAAACAGCAAACCTAGTCTCTCAAGTAGAACAATGGTAATCTGAAAAGCATTGCAAAATTAACACAGTTTTTGCCCCATAAAGAGTCAGGCACGTAACTGTTTACAAGGGCCCACAGGTTGTACCATGTTCAAACAGAGAACACATACACAGCGAAACCCTAAACAGAACATTTCCCCGTTAATTAAGCAATGAAAACAGCAGCCTCCCCAAATCAAGCAGGAACAAACAGGAAAGAAAAGAATATACCTCTTGTGAGGAAGAAAAAAATACAAGCACACAAAGAAATTAAAGACAAAGCACTCCACCCTCAATATAATTGGTTTCCAGAGAAATAATTAGAGATCTTCCGTGGCCTTCCATGGTTTCTTCACAGGCTCTGAAAAGCACCTGCGGGGCAGGACACCCCCATCCACACCCCAAGCTAATCGGAGGCCCATGGGAGGGTGGGGACACTCTCTGGTCTGTCGTAATGACTAGCAAAAAAGCCACTTAGGAGAACAAAATAAAATTCTTCTGATGTGAGATGGGGTGAATAGCAACATCCAACAGTTCTGGGTGGTGGGTTTTTCAAAAGGAGGGGCTAGAGTACTGGCAACTCGGAGATGACGATGCCAGGTCAACGCCCCCTGACACACACACACACACACACACACAGCTTAGGTCTGTTCCCTTAAAATAAAGGTATCACCACCCTCAACAACTGGCTAGATACCGGAGCTAAAGCCTCGGCGCCACCCTAGACTCCTGAGCACTCCTCCCGCCAAATCGAGGTCTCTAGATTCTTCTGTCTCACAGATATTCTCACATCTGGCTGCCGCTGCTGGCCCCCACACGCTCTTGGGCAATCGCCCACCCCTGCGCCGGGGCCCCACTGGCACTACCCCCGACAGCGCCCCCGGGCTTCGATGCCGCTATTTTTGTTTTAAGTTATGCACTGTAAGCTCCAGGAGTAGGGGCTATTTTTACCGACTTCAACATTCCTCGCACCTTGCCAGGTGTCTGGCACACGATGGGACTTTAATAACCATGGCGATAACCCTAGTAAGAGCGAGTGGCCGACACGTGCTCCAGCTAAGGGCTTCACCTCACTTGATGACGTCCAGGACTCCGCGAGGCAGGGCCTAGGACCGCCCCCATTTCACACGCAGGAACGCCCGCGGTCAGCAGCGGCTGTGCTCAGACTGGTCGGCTGGACTTCAGAGCCCTGGTGCTAAAACAACTGCTTCCCCCTTAAAAAGGCCTGGTGAGTGAATTCATAAATCCCAGAGTCTTTTTGAAAGCACTCTTTCCTCTTTTTGCAAAGTTGAAGATTTTCTTCATTTTCAAATGATAAAGTAACATTCTGTCAGAAATTTGGAAAATATAGAAAAATAACAGAAATTAAGAAATAAAATAAAACGATCTCACACCTTCCAGAAACAATTGCTGCCAGGGCATTGAATCATATTCTCCCAGGGTTTGTATGTGTGTGCATGCTCCATCAGCCCAGGTGTATACCTGTGTACACGTGACGGCTGTGTGCACGTGTGTCCTAAAGGGGCATGGATTCATAGTGTCTAAGTCTTTATAGTTTTCTTTCATAAAATGAGGATGATAGAACATCTACAATGTTTACTTTATATCAATCACTTTCCATGTTATTAGATACTCTGGAAACAATCAGTTACAAAGTAATTTCAAAGAATGAATTTTACATACTTTAACCACTCCCCATATTGGGCATTAGGTAGTTCCCACTTTTCTACTTCTAGAAATAACACCACAATGAACATTCTTATTTGTAAAGCTTTGACCACATATCTACTTTTTTTCCCTTAGGATGACTTCTTAAAGTTAGGTTTCTAGTTCGATGGAGCATAAACATTTTTAAGGCTCCAGTTATATAACTATTTTCAGAAAAGTCTGAACTGACATTTCTATTATGCCCTTTAATACGTTTTCAAAAGGAAAAGATTCAAGAATCCATTTGCTTATTTAAAAACTGGTCTGCTCTACAATCAAGTCATGAACTAACTATATATTCTTCTTTCATGAGTCACATTACAATTCTGCATGCCTGGCGTCATATGCTAATAAGTTAGCTGGGGATAACTATAACCAGCCCCTACGGAAAAGGCCGCTCCTAACCCAGAAATGGAAACGGTCTAAAACTGGCGTCATCCATGCAGGGTGACGTTTCGACAGGAGCCTTCCAATTCTCATTTCAACCATGGGCTGTGTGCATCCCATCCCTTTCACCAAGATGGGGGGAGACAACAGGGCTGGTTTTCTCTCCTCCAAACTGCCCTCTTTTCTCTCTGACCTGATAAGCAAGGCGCTGCCCAGTGGCCTGCGTTACGGTGGAGGGTAAGAGTCGTGGCTCCAGCTCTGGCCCACGCTCATCCCTAGGGAAGGCAGCTACAGGCCCCCAAGCCCCCACCCCTGGCCCTGGCACTCTCTGGCCAGTTTCCATGATGTGACTGCCCCCAGGTGGGAAACAGCTCCTGGGCCTCTTCCCCAGCTCAGTGTTGAAGCCATTGGCCCCGTGGTACCACCCACAGGCCCATCGGCCAGTGGGGCCCGGTGGCAGGGCCCGAGGGTAGAACACACCTTGGAAGTATGAACTGGCCCAGGAGTGCCTGACATAGGAGGGAAGCCCAGCCAGGCGTCCCCCGAGACAGTCCAGGCCATGGGGTGGGGGCAGAACCCCAGCGCTGTCGGTCGCTCACTAGCTCAATGGCTGGAGGCAAGTTTCTGAACTGCTTTAAGCCTCAGTTTCCTCGTCTGTAAAATAGGCACGTTATGCTCATTTGGAAAGCTGTAAAGATTAACGAAGAGAATGAACATCAAGTGCTCAGCTCGGCAAGGGCACGCGGCACGTCTGCTGATGTTATCACCGAGCAGCAAGCAGCTCTTCTTCCTTCAGTGCACACATCATCCAGGTGCCCAGTTTTCTTCTCCCGTCCCCAGAACCTGCTGCTAAATAGCTTCCCTGTCAAAACTTTTACATAACACATTTCTTACTTCACATGTTTTCAGTCATCAAGCACCAGGGAAACCAAAAGTGGAGGGGAATTTGTCGCTGCAGAGTGAAGGATGGACATGTGTGTCTGTCTTCACCAGGGATCGGCTGTGACCTGAGGCGAGGCGTTCCAGAAGCCCCTCGAAGCCGCAGCTTCCTCATCTCCACAACCGGATATTATGGTACCTGCCTCATCAGGCTGTTGCGCAGATTAAATTAGATCATGAATGCTAGGTACAAGTAGCATTTGGTATTGTGCCTGGCAGATAATAATGAAAAGGAGAACAATAATAAAATAATTACAGTGGCTAGCATATAGTGAGCCTTCACCTTGAGGTGAAATTTGAAAAGACATTGACGTCACTGCTAAGTTTTCCAGAAGAACCAAGGGCCTAAAAGATTTAGGACATGCTGGAACCAGGAGACAGTAAAAGGCAAATGTAAAATTCCAAGCCATAATTCTAATATTTCAGTGATAAGCGAACTAATGTCCTTTCCTTGGATTTGCCAGGAGAAGGCCCTTAAAAGCAGAGGCGGCTCATTTAGGGTCTTCCATCTTCAGTGTCAAGAAACAGAACAGACACCGCGAGATTCAGCTGTGTTCTGGCACGAGCTGGAGCCCCAGGCCTCGAGGCCAGCTGATCCAGGCCTTATCTATATTTGGTACGTGATGTCAACCCAGAACATCTTATTCTTTCACATTTAATAAACCGGGCTTAAGACATCATTACTCACCACACTAATGAACTCATTTTGAAACTCTGAAGGTGGAGAGGCTATACCTCACATTTCTTACTAAAAGAGAAGTAGTTTAACTCTCCAACGGTAAAACATGAGCCGGCACCAAAACTTTCAAAAATAGGGAGGGCAAATTCACATGCCAACTTACTTTATAATTTTACAGACGAAAAAGCTGAAAACAAATACACAAGGAAGATTTTTTCCTCTAATAAGCACCTTTCTTTCGGAAGCTGCCAATTACGAAAACCAGAAATGTATTTAAATGCCTCTTATTGCACCAAATAGAGCGTCAGCCACTTTTATTTATTACTTATTTGAAAGGGAGGGAGAAAGAGGAGAACAGAATTTCCTTTTCCTTCTCTAACAAGATGAGTCACAATTTCCAAACATCAATCAATCAGTGAGTCAGAAGGGGAGTGGGGGAGGAAATGACTGAGGAGCTTTACACCATTGCCTCCCGGAACCCCAGAAAGCCAGGAATCCCCGCGGTGCTGACTCGACTTCCCCAGTCCTCTTCACACTGAAAATCCAGCCACCGTTCAACAAATTGTGAAGCAAATTATCAAAGCAATTATCTGGTTTAACCTTGGTTGAAAAATGGAGAAACTGAGGAGCAAGAGGGGAAGTGATTCGCCCCAGAAGAAAGGTCTTGTGGCTCCTGAGCCAGCACTCCAGGGATATTGTTCCTTTGCTCATTTGTTTAACTACTCAACAGACAGACCTGTTCTGGGTGCCCAGTTTGTCCTGGCAATACAGAGATGGGTAAAATGGCCCCTGGCTCAAGGCACCCACAAAGCCATAGCCAAGAGGAAAAGGCAGGCAAGAAAGTCAACGATGGCCGTCTAACACAAAGAAGGCAAGCACAGGCTGAGGGGGAAACCTAACAGTCTGGAGTTGGGGGGGCGGGGAGTGGGGGGGAGTAGAGGCTCCAAACACACTTTGAAGACAAGGCAGCACCTGAGCCAAGTCAGAAATGACCAGCAGAAGTTAGGGAGAGGCAGTCATTCTGCACAGAAGGAACTTGTGCCAACGTATGGGTCAGAGAAAGGATGGCAGGTTCCAGAATCTACAAGCAGTTTAGCAGGAGTATGGTGTTTAGTACTGGTCAGATTCCAGACCACGGAGGGCCTTTAATCCCTGGTCACGTCGACCTTTATTCTTGAGGTCCACATTCCCTAAAGTGTATTCCGTGGTTTGGCGGCAGAGTTTCCCAAACCTGAAAGGCATCAGTCACCAGTCACAGACTACTGGGCCCACCCCCATACTTTCTGGTTCAGAGGGGCTAGTGCAGGGCCTGAGAATGTGCATCTCTAACAAGTTCCAAGATGCTTTGATGCTGCTAGTCCGGGGACCACACTTTTGTCTGTAGGACAGGGCTTGCAAACTACAGCCCACGGGCCAAATCTGGTCCACTGCCTGTTTTGTAAAATAAAGTTTTCCTGGAACACAGCCACACTGACCATTTACATATTGTCTAGGGCTGCTTCAGAGCAGAGCCAATAGTTACAACAGAAGCAGTATGGCCTGCAAGCCTACATGGTATTTACTAGGTGGCCCCTTTCAGTACAAGTCTGCAGACCTCTGCTGTAGGATGGTAATAGACAATAAGAAAAAAAATGGCTTTTGTAGTCAATAGTTTGGAAAATACTAGATTAATCAATGTGCAGCAGCTTTCTTTTCTGCACAGCTTTTCAGAGCCTTTAATAAGTAGTGTTGTTAGTTTGAGACTGGTTTTCCCAGGAACATATTAAGGAACACTGCATTAGGCCATGGGATACCACCAGAGGATTTTAACCAAGGAGACCAGTTTGATGGTTGCCATGGTAACTGTACAAGGCATGGCGAAAGTACACACTAGAACAGGAGCCGGCAAACTGTTTCTGTAAAGGGTCAAAGAGTAAATGTTTTAGGCTTTGTGGGCCACATGGTCTCTGTTGTAACTATCTAACTGCCATTGTAGCTCAAAAGCAGATACAGACAATAGTCAACAGATGAGCATTCGCTGTGTGCCAATAAAACTTTATTTACAGACAGTGAAATTTAAATTTCATATAATGTGCAGGTGTCATATTTTTTAACCATTTAAAAATGTAAAAAGCATTCTTGGCTCATGGGCCCTACAGAGCTGGGAGCCAGGATGTGGCTTGCAGGCTGCAGTTTGCCAACCCCCGTGCTAGAGCATGCGGAGTAAAGGGGAGGGGGGAGACGTGAGAGCTGGTTAGGAAGGCAAAGTCAGGAACTAGAGGCTGCTGGCTGAGGAAGAGGGCAGACCAGGGGCTGCGCTCCCCACCAGGACCTAGGAATGGTGGAAGGAATCCTAGGAGGCAGGTAGACGGGCCCAGTCAGCAAAGAAAAGGCAAGGTCGGGGCTCAAGGGAGAAGCTGAAGGACGTGCTCACAGACACCAGGCCCTCCGAGGTGCCCACACATCACACTCAGTCACTGAGTCACGAGCCCAGGCAAGGGAGCCTGCTGCCTCTTGAGATGCCGCACCCTGCTGCATCTCTCCTCCTCTCCCTTCAGATCCCCCATCACCCCCATTGACTGTGCCCTACAGACACTGCCCAGAAAAAATATATATCTTTTGTCTTATCCAAATTAAATTGTTACTATGGAATTCAACTGGAGATTAGGAGGTAATAAAGTGAGGGTCAGTGCTCCTCAAACAATCCGTGGCAAAGCACATACCACAGATTTTCAAATTTCCAATCTAATGAGGACTTGACGTTTTAATAAAACCTGATAAAAATGCCTCTTGGATGTCTCTGCAAAGTCAAATTGCTATAAAAGTTCCTGAATGCCTACTGCTTGATCTGTATACTTCTCTTACACACTGGTCCTCAGACAACACTTTGATACCCTTTGATTAGTACACTGGCCTAGATGAGGCCTTCTGATGTTTTTCTGCTGAAAACACCCTGATCAGGCTGACAAGACCCAAGCTGAACACGGAGAAGACTCTGGAAAACTGGAACCTCCTTGTGCTGCCGGCAGGAAAGGCAAGGATGGCCACCCCAATAGATGAAAGGTCAGCAGTTCTCAGAGAAGGGACTCTGGAGCCCTGGGTGGGTTGGTTGGTCATCTCAAAGCATTTCGTCCCCTTATGAAAAGTTGATTCCTAAGTGTTAAGTGTTCCAGGATACACGGAATGTATTGCCCACTCCATTGGAGCAGACATGATTTTTCCATCTAAGAGATGTAATTGCAAATCATTTTAGCAAGTGCTCAACAACTAATTGTCATTATAATACAAGTTTACATAGCCAAAATAATGGATAAATATCACCATGTAATAGAATAGTACAAAAATGGTCATTTGACTATGGAAAGTTGGAACTTGCCATTTCAAATTAGCAGAAGCTGTGAAGTGGGCTTTACTGACAATGTGAATGTAGTAATTGGGGCTGATTTCTTGGCGCCTGGCCCAATCTGGCTGCCTGGCGTCCTGTGAGCTAATTATAGCTCTGAGAGCAGAGCGGGAACACTCAGCAGTGACGCAGAGACAAAACTCAGCTCAGGTCTCTGCAGAGCAGGCAAAATGTGAATGTTTTGGCTAGAGATCGGGTGCAACAGAAATTATTCCCAATTAAATTTCTTAAGCAAAGGTCCTAAAAAAATATATAGACATTTTACTGCTAAGGGTCAACAATTCTGCAGAAGTCAAACTGTGGGAAGGTGTCCCCGCTAACCGAAAACATTTCATTTACTGCTTACGAAGTCTCCTTTAAAAATTTCCAGAAATCAAAGTATGTGATGCTACTCAAGTTAGCTCAACCCACAGACTGGGACATATATTTCACTGTGGATTTTTTTAGAAGTAAATTGCTTTTTTTTTTTTTTAACTTTTAAGATTTTATTATACACTTTAAAACTGAAGATTGAACACTTGTCATCGCCACGTCTAATGTCTGAAGTGTGAGCATGTCCCACACTGCAAAGTTCCTTTCTCTATGAAACTAGCGGAGATGTGCACAGCAGTAAGTTAGGGATTTATTAAAAAAATAAATTTTAAAAATTCCAGCTTGGGGTCATTGCTGGGAGGGTGAGATTATTTCAGAGTGAAGTTAGTCACGTTTTAAATCTGCCACCAAAACACTGAAAAAGGGCTGGTCAGCGCTTTCCCCTCTTCAGACCAGCTCCCCTGCTCCTCCCCACCAGCACCGGCCTCCCTGGCTGAACATGAGGTTCCCGTGCAGAGGCTGCCCCGGGGCTGCCTCCTCTTTCTCACTTGACACTTGCCCTCAGGCCGCCCAGAGGCAGTGTGGGGTGAGCAGCAACTGCTGGGACTCGGCTGAGCCACCCCGGGCAAGTTCACCTCTCTTGGTTTCACTTCCCTCTTCTCTGTAGAAAGGGAGCCAAGGCCTGTTTCCTCACAGGCCGCCCCTCTCTCCAAGTGCTCTGCTCGCCCAGCACTCACCGCCTCCAGCCTGGGCCCTGGGTCTTGCCCCTCCCTCTTGCGAGCCTCCCCTCCCCAAGTCCCTCAGAGAGCTTCAGCTTGACTAACCAGGCACTTCCGGAGGGGAGGTCAAAGGTCAGTCCTGTCTACACTTTATGCTAGACAATGCCATGGCCTCCTCGTCCCCCACCATGGCTTCAAACATGACTTCCATCCCACGACTCTCCTTTGACCCCCCTCCTAAGTGCCACCCTCCTGGCCACAGACCCATGGGGAAACATCTAGAACCCATTATTTAAACTAGCAAACACTTCCCTCTTGACTCCTAAGGCAAGCCTTTCACCTCAGCTGTTTCCAGCCTCAGTTGACAGAGCCACTATCCTTTCCCATCCCCCGGACTCAGAGGTGGAGTGAAGGCACCAGCCCAGGAGCAACTTCCTGGCGCCAGACCGTGCCCTTCTGCGAGGACAGTTCAGGATGGTGGACACAGGGCCTCCAACTCCTCCTTCTCGGCCAGCAGCCCCATGTTCAAATCCTGTAGATGCCGCCCTCACTCCTCGCATTCACCCAGGCACCCCCTCCCATCAGCACCCATAGCCCCGGCCGAATCGGGCTCTCCTGACACACACCTGGACCACCTCGGGTGCCCCACTGCCATCCCCAGGACCAGCACGTCACCTGTGTCCCCAGCACAGCGCATGACGCACAGGACACCCGTCAGCGAGGGGTCTCCTTAAGTGCCTGTGCCATTTCAAATAGTTAACAGTGGATATAATTTTCAAAAGGCAACAGAGAGGGAATTTATTCACAATTTCTGAAAATTATTAATGACCATTTTAATTTATTTTACTTTGCTGGCAATAAACTCTCTGTTCCCCTGAATGGTTTCGGTGGGTTAGACTTGGTATCTAAGTGATAGTGGGTATGTCGAAAGCAAACATATCCCGTGGCTAAATGCGCAGAACCACGCGTGCCTGGGGAGCAGGCTGCATCAAGTTCACAGCTCTCCCCTCGTAGCAGGGGATCCCAGACTGGCCTCCCGCTGCCCAGCACACACCCCGCACCTGCCCCACAGGCCACTGTGTGCTGAATGGGAAGTCCGGAAACAGTCATCGTGCGATGCTGCCAGGCTCCCTCCCTCTTGTGGCCCTAGGTCTGAAGTCCGGGAATCTGAAGAGGCAGGGCTGGTCCCCACCCTTGCACTCCTTTCCAGGCCAAACAGGAGCTCCTACCTTCAGAAAAGAGGCCCAAGGACCTGACACCAAAAGGTATGGAGCTGGCAGACAGAGCATGGCCATCAGGGGGCTCTGGCTCTCCCAGGTGCCACCTGGACATTCCCAACTGCTCTCCAGGCAGGCCGAGGGCACTGCTGTGGGCCAGTGGGACCCCCAGGGAAGCACATCAGCCAACAGGCATGGGACTTGGGGAAAGACCAAAACCAGAATCGCTGAGAGGCAGAAGGGGTGCCACCTACAAAGACTGCTGGGGGATTGTTTGGAGACTGCGTCCCCAGCAGGTGCTCGGCAGAAAGACTCAGGGCCCCAGATTCCAGCCCCGACTTGGTCGTTTCACCTCTTTGGTCCCTGTTTCCATCCCGTGAGAGAGGGGTGGGAGGGTCAACAGTCTCGGCCAGCAGAGAGCTGTCACTCTCACCTCTGCTGTCCATCTGCCCACCCGGCCTGCCTTCCTGGGGTCCCCAGCCTGTGAGCCGGAAGCAAACCTATCACGCCGGGCACTGCCCATCTCCCAGCAGGAGTGTTTATGGAACGGCATGGAGACTGCCAACTGCCAGGGGCACATCGCTTTTTTTTAACGCCATAAACTTGAAATTCACAAACTTGAAATAGATCCTCCTCGGGAAAAGCAGGAACAGTGGCACAGGTGAAGAGCTGGGTGCCACAGCCGGGCAGGCTGAGGCCTCCCCCTCTAAATCTGCAGGCCTCTCCCCCAGGGCCCTCCTCCTGCACGGACCCTCCTCTGCAGCGTGTGCCTGGGAGGAGCCAGGAGGGTGGCATGGGGGAGGCTGGGCAGTCCCTCTCTGCAGGGACGGAGCCCCCACCCATGCTTCTGACAACCTGGTACCTGCTCCATCAAGGACCTGCTCGCCAGGCCTGGGCCACCCAATCCTGGGAATGGCTGAGTCCAGTCAACTGAAGGAAGCAGCAGCTTTGTTTCCTGAGTCACTACACGAATGGAGTCTGGCAAGAACTGGTACGTCACTCGAGCTGTCACATTCTTTGATTAGAAATGGTTTACTTGAAATCACAAGCAATCTCAGTTTCCATTGATCGGGAATCGGCCAGCTCAGTCAGGGCGAGCCAAGCACTTGCCACGCCATGCAGCCGTGAGAACACTGGCTAGGCCACCAAGCCGACCGGGGCAGGTGTCCACACACACAAGCAAAGATGGGCGCTTACGAAGGAGCAGGCTCCAAATGCTCCCAGAGCCCCGGCGCACAGGAAGTGCCTCTCAAGATTTATTGACCAGAACTGAGCTTGGGAGTTTGCAAAGGTTAACCATGGTTTACTGTGGGATGACAGAATTTGGAGTGACTTCTTTTCCCTTCATTAATTGAGTGTTTTACAATTAGCCCATATTATCTTCATAATGGGGGGGGGGAAGATGTTTTTTTTTCTATTTTGAAAAAGCAAAGATGAGCTTTTAAAGGTAGACACAGTCCACACATCACTGCAGGACAAGACACGCATATCTAAGTACAACAGAGATAGAACCAACCAGAAGCTGCTGTTAGGTCTAGCTCTGTGCAACTGCACAAGCATCAATGAGGGGTGCACCAGCTATTTCTCATTGATTTAACCACATTTATTGAGGGCTGATGCGGCAGGAGTTAAGCTGTGTGTATGGCCCAGAACGAAATTATATTCTGAACCTCTGAAATCCAAAAGATACCCACAAATTTAATGACTGGTTTTTGTGTTTTTTTTAACCAACAATCATACTGTTAAGGGGCACTGCTCCCACCCTACCTTTGGCCCTAGCTTCTCCTTTTGGCCGACACCTGTGTGCCGGGCTCCTCTCTCTGCAGCCTGCACAGACTCCTAACACTGAAAGGACAACCCTAAGACAGGGCCCAGGGAAGGGCTGAGGCCAGCCTCGACCGTGCAGGAAAGAATTGCTCGTTAAGAACTTACTACCCCCTTGTTACTCTACTCATTCTTCGAGCACTCACCAGGCTGGGGAGGGGAGCACTGTTTACCAGGCACCAATGTGCAGCTCACTAAGCTACATGGGAGGACACGTGGCCTCTGGGACTGAATCACAGCCATCCTAGGGAGGAGTGATTCCCATCCAAGTTAACTGAGGCTCAGAAGCTGAGAGATTTCCCAGGCGCCAAGAGCCGGAGGACACACTCGGGGCAGTAGGGGGGTGGGGAGGGGAGCTGCCCTCCCTCAGAGGGCCAGGGTGCACAGGCAGCTGCTAAGGGGTATAGGAGACATAACGGCAGGGGCGAGAAAACTGGGGCAGCGAGAGGGTCTCGTAGGGAATGGCGTCTCTCGCTTGCGGCCCTAAGACAAGCAGTTGGTAGAGGGACGGGTGACAGAGTGTCTCCCCTTTTTAGCCAACTATTCAGTTTGGAGTCGACACCGCCTAAAATGAAAATCATTTGAAATCATACTGAATACAAGGTTAAGATCCAAAGACACACCTGCAGAAACTGGGCCTCTCGGAACAAGAATTCAAAGAACTTTTGTTCCGTTTCACTTATTCTGTGAAAGCAAACCCATGACCCAATGTGTCTGTGTTGCAGACAGGCACTTTCCCGGCTGGGAATTTTCCTGTCCGGCCGTCAGCCTCCGCCCTTTCAGCTGTGGGAGTAGTCTTTTTCTCCCTGAGTCACACTTTTTTGGAAGTCCTCCAGTCCTCTAAGCTAAACCTGCAATACCCTAAAAAGGTAGGTAAGCAGTGCTTCTAGGATTTAAGCATCTTTCTCCACCTACTGGAACAGAAGGTGGGTACGTTTCTACCCAAACGAATGTAAAAACAGACCTGGGAAACAATGTGCACTGGCATGTTCGACAAGCCTGCAGTTACACTACAGCCTGAAAGGACTTAAGATGGGGTGGGGGTGGGGGATCGACGACTTTTCCTGCTCCTGTGATCTAACAAGTTGTTATTACCATTTTCTAGTCTTTCAAGGTTTGTCGAAGGATCTGGAATTTAACAAAGCAAAATGCCCCCTCAGAACCACTGTGTCCGAAGGCTTAAGTGGGGTAATTAAAAGCTCAGAATTCTTCAAAGGATGTATCTGTTGACTAGTTAATATAATAAAGACTTCATCACCGAGCTGTGATCCCAGCATGAAATGAAACAGATCGAGCTCAGGAATGCCAGGACACTAAAAACTACTGCACAAGAGAGGAGACCAACCTACTCTCACAATTGGGTTATCAAACTGCAACTGCCAAACTGCAGTCTCAGCAAGAAAGAAATTCAGGAGCTTGATGGAATTAATTTCAAGAAATAGATTCCACTGACATATTTCGGTTTTTTTTGAAGAGTTCCCTTCCAGGTCAAAACAAAGATGCTAAATAACTGTCCTGGGAAACGGATGTGGCTCAAGAGGTTCAGAGTCCGTCTACCATATGGAGGGACTGGGGTTCGATCCCCGGGACCTCCAGGTAAGTAAGTAAAGTAAGTAAATAAATAAATACCTGTCCTAACTTCACCTTTGCGATTTTCCACGTACAATGAGGAAAGTCGATGCACACTCTCTATCCTCTACGTGAAGTCCCCTCCCACCCATGCCACTGAGAAGAGCCACAAAAGAGGTGTCCCCCAGCAACAAGAAAGGCCACCACTATGCAAGTTCCTGGGAAAGTGCAGGTTGGGACCAGCAATTACCTGGCTTTGCCTTCAAATTAAACTCCTATAACAGAAAGCTAAGCGGGAGGGAGACTCTGGCAGGGCTGGTCAGGTACCCCCTCCCAGGGGGTTGGCGGGGGTTGAGGCTCCACCGAGGCCCAGGGTGATAGGAACAAGCTGCCCAGCAGCTGCCTCCATGGAAACGAGGTCAGATCGGCAACAACAAGCCCCAGCTTTAAAAAGAGCCACCTGCCTCAAGGAAGCATGGCACACTGCCCTTTTCCTCCTGACAGGCAGATTTACAGTATGAAAATGAGATGTGCACAGCTGTTTATTATAGGGCAGAGAGCAGACCATTCCCATGGGTCACCTTGGCCCGTTCTCCCGGGACAGCGAGGGGCCCCTGGGGAAGCACCCCAAAGAACTGCCTGAGCCTCAGTCCTTCTACTGGACTGCTGTGTGACTCTGGGAAAGTCATAGTCCCTCTCTGGGCCTTGGTTTTCTCCTTCTTTGATTAGAAATGGTTTACTTGAAATCACAATGTGACAGGGTGGGCAACTGACCCAGCCATGACAGTACTACCATTTAGGGGCATCCCTGCACCAGGCTGGGAATGGATCCTTCAGAGGCCATCTGCATGACAGCATGTGATCATTCAGCCAAGCCACAAACAGGTACTGAACAATCATGTGCTCAACCAAGTATTTAGAAGGACCCAAGTCATTGCTCTTACCTTTTCAGAGCTTACAAAATCTGTACAAAGGAAAGACACATTCACATGGAGCGTTAAAGGCTCGAGGACTTAAATAACAAATCAAGACTTTGAGAAGAGAATCTGCAATTCAGAGAATGGAGGGGGCGAGATGGGGCCCGGCCTCGCCACACCTGTGTGCCCAAGGCAGGCCCCAGCCTGGCCTCGGCCATCACCTCAGTCACCAGCGGCAGCTACAGCCTTGGGGGAGCGTCTCTCTGGGTCTGCTTCTATTTCCAACAGCGGTCCAATTTTTTTCTCCCTTGTGACAGAAGACCACAAATTGGGTGGCTTTACCAATTCCAAATTCTCCTTCTCCAATGAAGACCACTCATTCAGAAAGATGGTGCCAAATCCTCTGCAGACAGAGGAGAAACGGCAGCACATGAGAGCATGCTTGGTGAGGATGGAGCATCCGTTTACCCAGCCCCCTACTAAACCAGTCAGGTAGGAGTGGGTGTGAGGCTGCAGACAGCTTTAAACGTCCCAGGGGACCGGCTACAGGGGCTCCTGAGAGACACACAGCCTGACCAGTTTTACACCTCTCTCCCCTCTGTGGTACAGCCACACAATAGAATACTCTCAGAAAAAAAAAAAAGGGGAAGGAACCACAGATACATGCTACACATGGCTGAATTTCAGATGCATTCTGCTAAATGAAAGAAGCCAGACTCAAAAGCTACCTACCGTAGCTGGAAAAGCAAAACTACAGGAGCAGTAAACAGGTCAGTGGTTGCCATGTGGAGGTGGGGAAAGGGGCTGGCTGCAAAGAAGCACAGAAGAATTTTAGGGAGTGATGGAAAGGTTCTCTATCTCAGTTGTGGTGGCAACTACCCTGGATTGAGTTAGTCTGTCAAAATTCATAGAAGCAGACCAGAAAAGAGTGAAT
>JAQZBX010032370.1:0-25884 GCA_029593785.1 Cabassous unicinctus | reverse complement strand
AAAAAAAAAAAAAAAAAAAAAAAAAAAAAAAAAAAAAAAAAAAAAAAAAAAAAAAAAAAAAAAGGAACTAACAAAGATTAGAGCAGAACTAAATGAAATTGAGAATTTAAAAAAAAACACTAGGAAAATTAACAAAACCAAAAGCTGGTACTTTGAGAAGATTAATAAAATTGACAAATCCTTAGCTAGAATAACAAAGAAAAAAAGAGAGAAGAGGCAAATAAATAAAATAAAAAGTGCGAGAGGAGATATCACCACTGGTCTCACAGAAATAGAGTGTATCGTAAGAGGAATGGTGAAAAAATGTATGGCAACAAGATGGATAACTTAGATGAAATGGACAAATTTCTAGAAACACACAAGCAACCTACATTGATGAAAGAAGAATTAGAAGAACTCAACAGACCAATCACGAGTAGCAAGATTGAATTAGTCATCAAAAACCTCCTAACCAAGAAAAGCCCAGGACCAGGTGGCTTCACAGGTGAATTCTACCAGTCATTCCAGAAAGAACTAACATGAATACTGCCCAAATATTTCCAAAAAATAGAAGTGGAAGGAACATTATCTAACTCATTTTATTATGTCAACATTACCCATTACCAAAGCCACATAAAGATGCCACAAGGAAAGAAAACTACAGACCAATCTCTCTATTGAACTTAAAAATCCTTAACAAAATACTTGCTAATCATATTCAACAACACATCAAACGAATTAAACTCCATGGCTAAGTGGGTTATAAATAGGCAAGGATGGCTCAACATAAGAAAATCAATCAATGTAATACACCACATAAACAAATCAAGAAAAAAAATCACATGATCATCTTTATTGAGGCAGAAAACACAATAAACAAAATACAAGATACAGTATCCTTTATTGATGAAAACACTTCAAAAGATAGAATAGAAGGAAACTTCCTCAACATGATAGAGGGCATATATGAAAAACTCACAACTAACATCACACTCAATGGTGAAATGTTAAAGGCTTTCCCTTTAAAATCTGGACCAAGTCAAGGCTGCCCACTGTCACCACTCTTATTTAACATTGTATTAGAAGTATTTGCCCAAGCACTTAGGCAAGAAAAAGAAATAAAAGGTATCCAAATTGGAAAGGAAAAATGAAGTTGGAGGACTCAAAGTTTCTGATTTTCAAGCTTATTACAAAGCCACAGTAATCAAAACAATATGGTCCTGGCACAAAGATAGATTTATAGACAAATGGAATTGAATTGAGAGAGCAGAAATCAATCTTCACATTTATGGCCAACTGATTTTTGTCAAGGTGGCAAAGACCACTCATTTGGAAAGAATAGTCTTTTCAACAAATAGTGCTGGGAAAACTGGATCTCCATTTGCAAAAAAAAGCAAAGTAGAAACCCTACTGCATATCATATACAAAAGCAACTTAAAATGGATCAAAGACCTAAGTAAAAGAGCTTGAACTATCAATCTCCAGAAGAAAATGTAGGAAAGCATCTTTAGGACCTCATGTTAGTAAATTGTTTCTTAGACTTTACAACCAAAACAAGCAACAACAACAACAAAAATAGATAAATGGGATCTCATCAAAATTAAAAGCTTTTGTGCCTCAAAGGACTTTATCATGGAAACTTCTGGGAAGATGAAGGATCAGAGAGACACAGGACTCACTACTCTCCCAGAAAAATTGCTAGAGGAAAGGCAAAAATGGCCTGGAAAAAGTGGGGTTTAGGGCATCAGGGGAAGGTTGGGCACCATCCAGAAGAGTGAGGAGCAAAGGAAAAGAATCTTGACAGGAAAACTCTGTGGGTAAAAGCCGCAACTGCAGCTGCCAGTGCCCATCTCCCACCCTCAGAGCAGACAGCTTTGAATTCTCTGGCCTCTGGCCAGTGGCCACAGACAGGGGGGCCACAGGGGTCCACCTCTCCAGGAAAGGGGAAAAAGAGAGACCCAGCCTAAGGCTGATTCAGCTTTTGGCAAACAAATTTGGTCTGCTATGGTACTGCACCGTTGTTTGCCCTAGGAGCTAGCACAGGACTAAAGAGATCCAGACCTTTTAAACACTCTCCCTACTGACTGGGAGTGGTTGTTGGGGATGCAGAGGGGAGTGGAATTATTTTCTACGTGGGAAAAGGGAGGGGACTACCAGCAAAGGTTGCAGAACAGCCTCTGAGAAAGTTTGATTTGGGAGGCTCTGAATAGCCCTGAGGCAGGATCCTCTGTCTTATTGTTCCAGTCCGGGTTACAGTGAACATATTCCAATCAAGGTTTGAACTGTGAGTTCTGCTGAAGACTGCCATCAGCTGGTGTACCAATGAAGTACCTGTGAGGAAATTAAAAGTACATAAATAAGAAAGGCTTTTTCAGGCCTTTACACCCTCCCTCCCCAAGGCCTTTAGAAGCAGGTCTGCAACCCATTACTGGGTCCATGGCCTGGCTTTGAGCAACTAAACAGGGATAGTTCTAAAGAGCTAGAACACATTGAACCAAGAATCAAAGAGTGACAGTAATACATAGCCTCCCACCACTAATTTCCTATGCAATGGAGAGAAATTGAGCATCAGAATAAACTCACCATCATAATCAGATGCCTAGACATCAGCAAATAATTACAAGCCATAATAAGGAAATGGAAGATATGGCTCAAACAAAGGAATATATCAAAGCCGCAGATGAGACACAGGATTTGAGACAACTAATCAAGGAGGTTCATACAAATTACCAGAGGATGGGATGGGGATAGAGAATGGAAGTTAAAGTGTAAAACGTATAGTGTTCCTATTTGAAATGATGGAAATGTTTTGGTAATGAATGGTGGTGACGGTAGCACAATATTTTGGTTGCATTAAACAGCACTGAAATATATAGCTGAATGTGATTAAAAGGGAGAAATGCTAGATTGTATATAGGGTAGCAGAATTAAATTAAAAAAAAAAAATCCATGGAACTAAACTATACAAACAGGGAAACTAAATTAAACCATGGACTTTAATTAATAGTATACTTATCAAAATGTGTTATCATTCATTATAATAAATGTTCTGCACCAATGAAAGTTGTTGTTGGTGGGGTAGTATATGGGAATACTGTATTGTATGCATGATTGTTCTGTAAACCCACAACTTCTCTAATTATTTTTTAAAGCATAAAAATGGAAAAAATATTTGCCAGGCAAACACTAATCAAAAGCAAGCTGGAGTGGCTATATTACTATTTATCAGACAAAGTAGACTTCAGACCAAATAAATTTACCAGGGACAAAGAGAAATATTACGCAATAATAAAGTGGTCAATTCACCAAAAAGTAATAATAATCTTAAAAGTGTTTGCGACACAAGAGTGTCAGAATACATAAATCAAATCTGAAAGATTTGAAAAGAGAATCAGACAAATCCATGACTATAATTGGGGATTTCAAGACAGTCTCAGTAATTGATAGAAACACTAGACAAAATCAGCAAGCATATAGAAAAACTGAATGACGCTATCAACCAACCAGATCTAACAGGTATTTATAGAGCATTTCACCTTCCAACAGCAAAACGCACAATCTTTTCAAGCAAACATGGAACATTCACCAAGATAGACCAAATCTTGGTTCATAAAACAAATCTTAACAAATTTTAAAAAGTTGAAATTATATAATGTTCCCTGACCATAATGGAATAAAACTAGATATCAAAAACCAACAAAATATCAAAGGGGGATTTCCATACACTTGGAAAATAAACAGCACACTTCCAAGTATTCCATGGGCCCAAGAGGAAGTCGCAAGTGAAATTAAGAAAATATATTAAGCCGAATGAAAGTAAAAATAAAGCATCAATGTATGTGGGATGCAGCTAAAGCAGTGCTTAGAAGGAAATTTATAACATTAAATGCTTATATTAGAAAAGAAGTAAAATCTCAAATCAATCTCTAAGCTTCCACTTCAAGAAACTAGGAAAAAATAAATAAATAAATCCAAAGCAAGCAGGACAGAATGAAAGTAACATCATAAAACAATGAAATTGAAAACAGAAAAATAATAGAGAAAAGTCAAAGACAAAAAAGGATAATAAGGGGACACGACAAACAACTATGCACACACCAATTCAACAATTTAGATGAATGGGACCAATTCATTGAAAGCCACAAACAGATTGTTTTCATAGAAGTTTAGTCCAGATGGCAAATACATTCAGGACAAGCAAGGCTTAGAATCTTTGTTTACCTATCTGGGTTCTATTATTTTCTTAGATCCAGATTTTGGCCAAATTATTTCTCAATATTTTAAAACTACATATATTTTTAATAATCAGTTTTTATTCTGTGTCATCCAGAATTTATACTTGGTCTTTGTAGAAGGATTATTTTCATTCCTTATTCTGCCATTAACAGATTCCACACCCGCTTGAGTACTTGACTCCTTTCTATTGAGGATTCCTAAACTCATTAAGGGCAGACACTGTCATGTTCACTGTAAAGCTGGGACCTAACATAGTGTCCTGAACAAATGGAAAGAAGAGGTTTATGGGATTAAGCATTTTAAGGTTCTTGAAACTAATTGTTTAATTATATTTAAGTCCACAAATATTGTACAAATTTACAGTTCAACTAGAAGTCGATAAAAGTTTAAATGTACCTGAATTTGCTTCAGTGATCGGCAATATCATGATTTGGAGATTTTTCCTGATCTGATGGGAGAAAATATTTCCTTTTTTAAAAAATTTCTTTCATTCACCGTCAGATTGAACTTTTTTCCCCTATGTTTTTTGTTCATTTATATTTCTTCTTTGATGGAGGGATTATTTATATATTTTATCAGAAGATATATTAAAAGAAAGTCAAAATATTAAGAACAAAATTAATAGGCAAAGGATGAACTGAGAAAAATACTTCCAATATATTTCACAGAAGTTAGAGCCATTAATTTAAAATATTCTTATCAATCAATACGAAAAATATGCACAATTTACAGGGGAGGGGAGAAAGGATTGACAAAGGCCATAAACAGACTAGTTGCAAAAGAATAACTATAATTTACAAATGAACATATGTAAAGTGTTTACAGTGAAATACTATTAAGACAGAAGTTTTCTTTTTCTTTTTTTTTAGCCTGTCTATCAATTTTTAATCTTTTTGTGTTTTCTTTCTTTGCTATTTTCCGATCTGAAATAAGACTATACTGCATTTAACCCTAATATTTAATGCTTTCATTTTTTTTGCACTTAACTCTTTAAACTGTCTGAGATGCATTTTTGTGTAGCATATAAATTAGGGTGCAGGATTTTATAAATTATATGTTTAGAGCTTTTTCTTATTTACAATGATCTTATTATTATCAGTGTGCTTTGGAATCAAATAGACAGTACATAAATTAGAGCAGGTGCATGGAAGTCAGTGCTCTTTGAATTTATTTTAGTATCTGCACTGTAATCATAGACCTTTAAGCATTCCACTTAGCTCTTATTTGGAAAAATTGATCAAAGCTGAGCTCACTATAATAATAAATTAAATCACATGTACATCATAAATAATAAGCACATTTTTGAGAAGTAATACACTTTAACAGTAACAGTAAGATCTAGATGCTGAATATCTGGGTCCCAAGACCAGCTCTATCACTTATCAGATCTATGACTTACCATCTGTGCCTCCTTGAATAGATAACTCACCTTCCCTGGGCCTATGTTTCCTTATATGTTATTTGTGATTCACATAGCTTTTGTTTTTCTAGTCACCTTGTACACCCTCCACAGAAACAAAAGAATTTTCTTCACTCTTAAATTTTGCCAATATAAGGGTAAAAATAGGTATTTTTATGACTAACAGTGAGATCCAGAATACTTTCTTGTCATTTAATTCCATTTCATGTTAATTATCTTTTACTATCATTTACCAAATTTTTTGTTGGGTTTCTTCCTTTTTCTTTTTAATTTCAAAATGAGTAAGAGGTAGAATAGGAAGGAAAAATTCAAGTTATAACTCACTGTTAGGTCACATCCTTTCTCTAAACCAATATTAAAGAAATAGATTCATTTTAAATAACCACCATTTCAAACAATTTCCGTGACTAAAAACATGGCATTTTCCTTAAAATTTTATTTGCAGTAGGTTAAGCTCTTTATATTGTGCATAAACCAGAATTGTTTAGATCAAGGCTATTTAAAATGTAAAACCTGAGCCAGCAACATCGACATTACCTGGAGCTTTCTGAAAATATAGAGTATCAGGTCCAAGCTTTAATTAATCACAATGTTCATTTTAACAAGATCCAAGTTAACGTATATGTATATTAAAGTTTGAGAAATACTAGTGTGGATAATACAATTTAAAAAATCTCAATTAAGAAGCATCTTACATTTGATAATATGTATATCAATATTTTCTATGTTATATAGATTGTAAACATTTTCCTATTCTATAATCTGAGTGTTTGTTTTAAATTCACAGTATCTTTGTCATACAATTTAAAAACTTTATGTGTTCAAGAATCTTGGCTTCCTTAGAAGCTCACCCATATCAATATCATACAAATATTTTCATAGATTTTCTTTTAATATATTCATCAAAAATCATGCTACTAAAATGTGATAAAAACTTTTATAAGAAATAAAACATAATAAACTTTAAGAGATCTGATTAGGGCATTAATTTATTATGCACAATAAGCTGCTTTATAACAAGACAGCTTTTTTATATCTCATGTTCCCTGGACTTTTGGAAGGTATTTGTCCAGATGCTTTCAGGGTCATTCCATCCAAGAACCTGAAGTCTTCTGTCTCCAGAAGACTAATTTCCTAGAATTAGCCAAAATATTTTAAATGAGCAAATCAATGAAGTAAATGTAGGATGATATTAACAGACCTGTCTCTGTCCTTTATGATAATGTTAAGCAAAATAAAATGTCCACTTGCATTGGGAATTGCCAGGTGGGACCCCTTTCTGAGAAAGTATTTGCCAGAAGACAAAAACAATTGTCCTGCAGGGGCTTTCCAAGAAAATGAAACAATGGAGCAACAGAGCGCACCACACAGAATTGCCATGAAGCAACTCCTGGTGATAAACCAGGTTCCCTCCATTAGAGATAGCTTATCAGAATGGACAAGCATACCATACTAATCAATGTATATCTGCTCCCCACTTTGTAAGACTCCCCATATGTAAAATGAAAACTTAACATCAGCCAATCGGAATATTTCCTTGCTTCTGCCTTTGCCCTGTATAAGCTTCCCCTTTCTACTCTCTCTGCCGACCTCACTTCCAGATGCGGTTTGGATGCTGCCCGAATCATAAATTGTAAACCACTCAGATAAACTCCTGTAAATAATATCTTGTCTAATTTTTAAACAGGAATTAGGTTACAGGTAAATGTGAGAATTTTATAGGCTTTCCGGTAGCAATCAGTAATATTACAGAACTGCGATTTGTGTGTTGCAGACATGGAAACATGATTCACTGCTCTTAGTCACTCTTGGACCAAGTTGAGAAGGATGCCATATTGACTGAGGAGATTTGGGTCCTGGGCCCTGATAATTTATGCACCATAAAGTTCTGCTATAAGTCTATCTTCAAAGACAATGGATTGTAATATTTAAGAGCACATTCTCTGTACACAGCTGCTTGGATTCAATTACTGGCTTCACCATGTAATAATGCTGTGAAACTGGGTCTCTAAGTTAGCCCTCTGGTTTGGCTTCCTCTTCTGCAAAATAAGGGCAATAATAGTACCTACCACTTAGTATGGTTAGAAGCATTAAATCAGTTAATATTTATCAAGTGCTTAGAACTGTAGCCAGCATGAATTAAGGATGCTGTAAGAGTTAGCTATTATTTTGTCTAGAGAGAAATGTGAGTCATGTCAATGTAAAATGTCATTTAATATGTAAAATAGGGACATAGCTTTGGAATTTTCCTGTATTAGGAATGAATAGACAGAAAAGGTTTTCACCCCCTATGGGGTAAATTCTGACAGAAATAAAAAGAAAAGAGCAATTTCTTTAGATACCAGTTACTATTTCTTTCACACTGTGTCCAAAGTACTCACCGTTTCTTTTAGGCTGTTTCTGCCTCCATTTCAAGGTTCCTATTTATGAAAAGCAGGGATATACTAGAACATAACCAATTAAATTTCCTGAACTTTGTTTGTTACATAACAAATAGGTTTGGGTATTCAGAGCAAATTCACTTATTATATTGTACAGTCACCAATACAGCTTCAATAATAAAAACAAATGAGGGTTTTACTGTTAAAGTGAACATTACTTTTTATAATGAGGAGACATAGTCTTCCTTTGACTTTAACGTTTTGTCTTGTTAACATCTCTGTTTCCCCTCTTTCCACTCTATCATAATAAAGCTTTTACTGGAAAGGGAAAAAAACGCAACAACTACAAAGAATCACTGCTCTTAAGGGAAGTAGAAAACAATGACTCTTAGGGATATCAAACTGCATAGCATGTTTTATGTCCAACTTCTTCCTGTTGCCATTTTATTGTTGCTGAAATAAATATTGGCTACTGAAGTCATATGAAAGTATATAAGTAGCCACATAAATCTGGCTATGACTATGTAATTCATCTCTTTATAAGGAAAAAGAATAGTTCTCTGAGAGTTGTACAAATATTCTGCCTGTCATATCTTCAGATTTTGAATAATACTTTAGTAACAAATTTGAAAATAAGTTTGTGGCTATATTTAAAGGTTGAAATTACACCCACTTTTGTTTCATTTCACAGTAGTTACTGTGCAGATTGCCCCATTACTTCTCAGGTTATAAAGTAATTTTACCGAAAATTTTCAAAACACTTCATTGGTGTGAGCTAAACTGCATTTTGCTTACAACCAAATGAAGCAACATTTTTGCCATCAAAACCCATTATTACTTTCTTTCTGAAGAAATCAGAATATATATTTTCCCCTTTGAATATGAAACTTTTCCCTTAGGTACACAGCTAATGTCTGTGTTTGATTTTTCAAGCAGAACACGCCAGTTGCAGTATCCAAACCAAGTGCAGAGATAGATTATGTAATTTCTTATCTCTATGACATGAGCACTAAGTACCCAAGCCTAAACATAGAATAACAAGATGGAAATATTATGTTTGTGGCTCATTTAGTGAATAGAAATCTTATATTTTAGTACCATATATGTTTTCATAGAATTAAAATTGAAAAAGACAAGATTTTTATCAATGCTATTAATAGGGAAATACTGCACTGAGAGAGAAAGAGAAATGTCATTGTTTTCAATACCTCAAATTTGGTACCTGTTTGTTTGTATTTGCTTTTACACCATGAGTATAAAAGATTTGGTGAAATATTTTTTAAAAAATAACGTGTTTAGATTTAGATAGTTTTATACTGTGAACACTGGAGATTCTTTTAGTATAGGCAGCTTCTCTAAGAACAATGGTTTTATAGAACCTCTTATGTTTTCCTTTTTTTTTTTCTTTGTCTGGGTTATTTTTTTTAACCATTTCCTTTTTTCTGATTAGCTTATAGCTCTGTGGTTCCAGCTGTTTCATTCTGTAACTCTAAAACCCTATCGCTGGGGAGTTCTGTGTAATTGCCCATAATATGTACCACATTATCCATTTCAGGAACTGTGTTGAAAGACAGCAGCAATAAGGGGGTTTCTAAAGGCAGTCTGGTTTACACTAATGGACCTAACAGGAAGGAAATGCAATTTGAAAGAAGCTGATGCATATGTTCTATTGCTGAATATAATGTTTGATTTAATTATTAACTGTCAGTGATGGAGAGGCAGATCCTGTTCAGCTCTACTTAGAGTGCAATGCTTTGCATTCAAAGAAAATAAATGACAAAAGTTTTGTCTTTAAATCCATGACTTAACAAAAGAATATAATATTTTTTCCAGCAATAAATCATAGTTTTCAAAATTATCTCTACTTTAGGCATAAATTGGGCAATGGTTTATTTACTTACTTTAATCCCCATTATGAGAATACAAATCAATGAAAAATTCTGGCTATCATTCTTTTTTTTTTTTCACTAGCATTCCATATGTAAACTTCCTCTAAGCCACTTTGAATTAGACTAAGCACCAAACTGAGTAACTTCCTAAATCCCCTCTCAGTTGAAGATAGTTTCATGTGTTGACTGGCAGAAGACATTTCAGTGAAGAGGGCTGAAATGCATAGCTGTCTTTGTCTTCCTTTTTTTCTCAGAATGAGTGATTTGGCACTCAGCTTCTGTCCATTTCTTTTAATTGGCATTTTGTGACTTCCAGTAAGGCTCTCTCTTGCTTTAAAAGCCCATAATTGTGTGTGAAAGGCAGAGAGCAAGATGTAAAGAACAGATTCATTAGAGAGCAAACATATTCATGCTCTCCTTAGTTACTTTATTCCTATGTTGGTACAAAATGACCTCATATATACAAAGACGTGGGTACCAGCCCACTGAACATGCAAGGGAGCTCATTGGACAAAATACTCTTTTGGGTCAGTCATCTGGAAAAGAGTGTTTTAGTACTATGAGTAAACAGAATAATGGAGCTATGTAATTTTAGTTGTGCATTTTATATCTATCTGGTGAGCTTATTATCTTTGACACTAGCCTAGGCAGATGCATAACAGAGTCTGAAATTAAACAATAGTGATGATATTTGGAGCTCATCCAAAATGCTCTCTATTGTTTATGCAAGTGGCTCCAACATCATTATTTGATCTGTAATTTCTCATTTTTTATTACACATATGTTCTTGCATATAACAGCATACAACATCAACTCAGTGGGAGACATTTTTCTTTATGATTTCAAAAGGAATTGTTTATTTTTGCCATGAGGATAATAGAAAGCAGTGAAGCTTCCTGGAAATACTATACCACAATTCAAATGTCTAATTGATTTAGACAGACTAAGGGAAAAAATGTAGGGCCAATCTATATTTTTGTTTTCTCTAACAGCTCAAGTACCTTATTTGAGATTTCCCATTCTTATTCTGGGTTGAGGGATTTGCTACTTTAGTTATGAATGACTGGAATCTGGCTCATTTAGAATTGTCACTAATCTGATAGAGTTTAATTCTAATGTCCTCAATTCTAGGGCAGATAGAAGAATATAATTTATCCATGAAAGTGCCTAGTGAAAGCAATGCTTGATGAACTTTAAAAGGATCAAAAAGTTTAGTTCACAGAAGTATATCCATCACAAATACAGAATGATGCTAATCAAATTCTATTATTTAAATCAAGTCACAAGATAGCCATTATCATATATTTTTTCCAATCTGTATAGTTTCATATGTTGGATGCATTTTCAAAGATGCTTTCTAATAGGATTTTAACTATTCTGTAATTATTATATGCTATATTTTAAATATTTTTTCTAATATTAAATAATTACACACATATAAATTGTTTAAATTTTGAGGACACTTTACTCTAAAGCTGCATCATTTCCTGCTTATAGCTAAAGGCTTAAACTTTAGTTTTAAATGAGAAATGTTTTAAATACTGTTAAATGTTCAAATAAAGGTAAACATTTGCATTATGACCTGTCTGTATATTTTTGATCTTCATAAATATTTTGTATGTGATCTACTTTATCCTGTCACTAAAGTGGGAGATTTTCTTCCAGTTTTGGATAGTCATCCACCCAACACATGTACGCACAAAGGCTGGGCGACCCCTGTGGAAAGTATGATGCTTCAAGCGTGCTTACAAAGGCAGTTTTGTTTTTTTTTTTAAAAAAAAGCATCTATAAGAATCTGCCAAATGAGACTGAAGTCATTACAAGGGATACAGTTACACATTTTTGGACTGATGGAAAGAGATTCACCAAAACACTAAGAGCTCTGCTCATAAATACAGTGTAAATATTTGACTGTGCAGGTGTATCTTCATTTCTTATATGATTCCTCCAGGCAGCAAAACAGGTGTTCTGGCTGCATGCTAATCAGGAAAAAGAACGTCTGAAATATGCATCTGCACACTGACATCTGGGCAGAGATTGTCCGAACACATTCTCAAGTGCAGAGTCTTAGGAAATGGGCTTCTTTTGCTTTACTTAGTACTGCGAGGCATATTTTGCATGTGGAAAAAAATCCACATTCGACAGCCATTAGGGACTGCTACTTAGCGTGTGGCAGATGAAGCGGCCAGAATGCAGACACTGAATAACAAGCTGGCTGAGTTTAAGACAACTTGGTAAAAGTTTCTAGGTTTTCTGGAAGAGCAAAGTATTCTCTGACAACAGGATTGGCTCTCCAAGATGGTAGAGGTCAGGGGTTGTTGGAAGGAAAGCAGAGAGATGGGTGATATTTATGCAGAAGTTACCTACCTTGGTTCCTTCACTTAGTTCTATTCACTTTTTTATTTTAATTCCTCCCATTTTTCCTCCTGAGGGACACCTCTGCTTTTGTCCTTCTTATAATAACTGAGTTTTAGTTGATGGGGCTTTCAGAATACAAAATATGGTCAGTTGGATTAATTAGAATATTTCCCAGAAACTTCATTGCCTTCAGTTATACTCTTGACAAAGATAAATGCAAATTCTTACAGGACTCATAAACTCAAGTCACATTTTCTAGATACATTCCTATAGGTGTTAGACAATTAAAGTAGCATAATGAAGAGGGAAACAACCTTAAAAAATGAACAAATGGAAGATATGTTATAAAAATTTATTCATAGCTCCTGCTTCTTAAAAATGTGCTCAGTTCCAAATTATTATCTGGTCCATCTTCCCTACCATATATTTACACCAAAATTTGTCTTAAAGATTGATATCCCTATATTTAAATATTTTACATCAGACTGAATTGCCCTTTGATTAACAGTTTTGTGTTTATTTAAGTTTCAAAATAAAAATTACCCAGAGGAAAAAATAACTACACCCTTTGTCCATAATACAAATTCTGACTATATATTAAATTCTCTGACTTTTATTCATTAACAAAGAAGAAAGCTCTGTGGGAAACAACCACAAGCACAGCAGTCTCTCCTTTTACCAGAGGCCACAAATGCTCACCTTCTTTCCAAAGTCAACTCCAACTGGGATTCTGTTAGCTATGTATTCTTCTATCATTCAGTGGTTGAGAAAAAGATTCAGTAGACAGTAAAATCTACATTTTAACAACATGTGTTAGATTTATCCAAATGCATCACTGATTGTTTTTTATTCTAAGAACTGTGTGCACAAACTTATATCACTGTTTCCTCTATAATAAACTTTAAATTTTAAATTATAAAAGAACATGAGATCTTAAACATCTTCTGAGTTTCTTCAGTTTTCCAAAAGTTCACTTTAACACCATCAATAATAACAAATTTTAAAAGCCACACCATTATGGGGTTTGTCATAATGTAAAAAAGAAAGTTCTCAACACATCTCTGCCAATACTCCCATACCTGAATGACCTTCCTGCATCAGTATCCCTTGAGCGCTACTCCTACTTAAAGGTCCAGTCCAAATGACACCAGTTCTATAAAGACCATCAAAACCCTAACTGGAAATCAAATCAAGTCGCCCTTATTTGAAAACGTATGGTATTTAATCCATATTCATAGAGAGAGAGAAAGAGCGAGAACAAGAATCATTGCTTAAGTGACTCTATACCATCCAAGAAAGGGTTTCTTTTTAAGAACCTGGAATACAATGAGTTGAAATTATATATAAGCTTTTTAATTAATTCAAATCTTATTTCTAGAACAAGGTAGAGAATAAAAATAACGAAAAGTTCATTTTACTGATTTCATCCTGAAAATGTCCTATCCTCATTATTTGATTTTTAATAAATTTATAAAGAGACTTGAAATGAATGAACCTTCCATTGGGAATGCAGGTGGATCTTTCCCACAGAGGATTTGTGTGATTCTCTACCTTGACTGTTATTTGCAAACAACTTCAGGGTAGATAGGCTGCTGACCAAATCCAGGCTATGACTCATATAAATGTCTTTGGACAGGTTTGTGGCAAGGAAGTTTTTTCCTATGTCATTACCTTCACTGTATTATTTGGCAGCAGATGAAATTGGTATACATGAAAATAAATTATTATCTTCAAGAAGAAGAATAAGTGGGACTATTTTGCTGATAGCTAAAAAACACAACTGAAATGATTGGAACTTGGTTTTAACAAAACACAGTTTTTAGTTTGTGTATGAGAAACTGATGTTACTGTGGTAAAAGCAATATTAAGCTCATTTGGAATTTGTTACAAGGTTCCTGAAATCCACTTTGTAAATGAACAAGTTCTGTAAAAGAAAACTTCAATAGTATATATGCCTACATACTTGCCATATCTATTCACATAAATTAACTTGGGTAGATAGAAGTTGAAATCAAATGATCATTGGCTTTAACATAGCCAATTGGTTTTTGGCTGAATGACTTAGCTCCCTACCCTCCCCCTACCCCCAACCCAAACTGCTTTGCTTACTTCACAACAGCCAATTTAAGTTTAAAGCAAAGTGTAAAAAGAGACAGAGAGAGAGAGAGAGAGAAAAGCAATAAACATAACAGAAATACTCTAAGTCTACATGCTATAAGAAAATTTGTGCTTTTTGATGCTTCAAAGAAGGAAAAAAGAATAAATTAAGAGTCTTAGAGATGGAGGATTTTTGGGACATTGGAATTGTTCTGCATGACCTTGCAATAATGGATACAGGCCATTATTCATTTGGTCAAAACCTATAAAATTGTGCGGTGCAAAGTGTAAACCATAATGAAAACTATAGACCATGCTTAGTAGCAATACTTCAATATGTGTTCATCAATTGTAGCAAATGTACTACACTAATGAAAGATGTTGCTAATGGGGAAAAGGTGGGGGGGGGGAGGAGGGCATATGGGAATCCCCTATATTTTTGCTATAACATTTATGTAATCTAAATCTTCTTAAAAAAAAAAAAAAGAAAAGAATCTCAGAGAAAGGGAAAAATATCTCTGAGTAGTCCTGTGCACTTCTTGCTGAGAGCAGTGCTCATGGAGCAAGTGACCTTTATGAGATTATTGTTTATGATCACTAGGCATGTGCCAAGAGTAGCAGGAAAGAATATTCCAATTTATTTCAAAGGTTACATATCAAAATTGAATATGCAGTACAACTACATTATCATACTGTTTAACTTTTACATAAGGAATTGGAGCTGAATTTCTACCACTGTTTCCCTTCTGATTCCTAAAATGGAATATGATGAAGGGATGCAAATAAAAAAAATGTTCTGTTTGTTTGTTTCTTCAATAGAGAAACATGGTTCAAGTGTGAGAAATCTGTGAAATTATTTCTTGTTTTCCATCCAAAAGTAATGAAATTTAATTTCAATTTGCACATTTTTAAACTACATGATAACTGTCACATAGCAATGTGCTTAGGGTAGTCAAAATAACAATTTTAAAAGTCACCTGGGCTGCAGCAAGAGAGAATTGTGCTTCTACCAGAGAAAGGAAATCGACCAACAACAAACATATTTTTTTTCCATGTCCATACAACATTTTTAGGGAGAGGCAATTGTACATTTTGCTTTCTTCAATTTTCCTGCACAGGCAACTTAATGTTTTAGTTCAATAAGCCTGCTCATCCTCAACTTCATCACTTGGTGTAGAATGAAACATAAACCAGGAGAGTCTTCTCTCCTCCTTCCTTCCTTGTCATTTGACAATCTCAGAGAACCTCCAGTTGCCCACAGCTAATCTCATTTCTGTCTTTAAATATGCTACTTAGGCAAAAATAATATCATTGCCTCACAGGGTAGAGGAGCAATGCTTTAAATTAGCAGATCAATCTATACGTATTTATTGCTTATCGTTTATTAGACCTTCAGCACACTTAGGTGTAAGAGTTCAATATTTAGGCCATCACTCCATTTTAGGAGCAAGGAAAATAAATGGAGCAACAATCTTCTCATATTCCTTTTATTCCTTGCCTCCGAAATCCTCTCCAGGAATTGTAGACATGGCAGAATAGCATGGCATATGGCTCTTCCGGAAAGGCCCTAGAACAGAAAACATTTTTCCCCTGAAACTTGAAATTTTAAATCAGGACTCCGTATGATTAAAGCATAAATACAATTCCAACTGGTAGCACAGAAGAACCCAACACACAATCTTCTGAAATCAGAGTTCCTTTAAATAAGAGAATCTAAATAGCTCCTGCAGCTTTTAAAATGCCCTTTGATCTCCACTGTCTCTAATGCCTGCTTTCACGTGTACTTCGGTGGGTTGCTGCGGTAACTGACAACGCGGCTTCCCGACTTCAAAGCCAAACTTTTCGCTTTGTCTAGTGAAAGGAAATTTAAAGAACGACAACAATGAAGTAGACATAACGCTGGAAACCGGATCTTGAGGTAAACAAACCTGAAAGAGTTTAAGCAGAAATAAAAAGTTGTATTAGTACAGGAGAAAGTCAACAGACACTCAAGCTACGTGGCTCCTCCTACGAGCAACTTGTCAGTTTCACAGGCCTGTCATTTAACTAGCAGGGTGACGCTGATCTTGGAAGAGATACCTTAACAGAAATCTTCCTCGTTTTATAACTGAAGACCAAAAATGAGCGATTTTACTCTTTCTGGACAACAGTTAGTATGCTGTATCATGACAGGATCCATCTATTTTTTTTCCCTAATCATTTATGTTTATTAAATACCTCATCTGGGCCAGGAACAATGCTAAGGGTTTTCATACCCTATATCTCATTTAAAAGCATTTCATTCACATTTTACAGGCTAAGATATTGAGGCCTAAAGAAGTTAACTTACTTGTCCCAAGTCACAACTAATAGGTGAGGACTAATTGTAAACCCAGGAATTCAGACCCCAAGCCCATTGAAAGTGCCCCAAATAAAAATAAATACAATGAAAAGAATGCTATAGAAGCAGAGTGGGGGTAGAGGTTAATTTTAATTGGGAGTGGAGGAGAGTTAGGGAAGTCTGAGAAGAATTTGTAGAGGGAAAGTCATCTGAAATAGAGTCTGAAGGATGGATAGAGTATCAATGGTTTGATATTTACCTAGAATGGAAGCCTATTTACCTTGGTGAATGGGGAGATAGAAAGAGAAGAATGTGGATTGCATTCGAAGAACAACTATAGACACCTGTTCAGAGTCAGGGCAATGTAGTGAGATGATGGAGACCGACAAGATGTACTTCTCTTGGGGAGAATGTAAAATAAA
Organism: Cabassous unicinctus; assembly: GCA_029593785.1. Taxonomy (NCBI): domain Eukaryota; kingdom Metazoa; phylum Chordata; class Mammalia; order Cingulata; family Chlamyphoridae; genus Cabassous; species Cabassous unicinctus. Next base: position 8,782 of record JAQZBX010032370.1, on the reverse strand, counting down.
TGATATACACTCTGAAATTATAATCAGAAGATATGAAACAAGGACTGGATGCTTGAGTTGGGTTCACATGAGTACCTTGAAAACCACACAAAGGGCTTGAGATGTATGGTTTCAGCAATGGGGGTGGGGTGGGGATGATTAAATGTTTCTGAGCAGAAGCAGGTGAGGATAGCTTTAGAATGATTTTTCAGCACCAGTTTGAACCTGGAGAGAGGATGACATTGGAGGCAGAGACCAATGTGTTTAGAACACCATTGAATAATTTCAGGCTAGAAAGCCCAACCTCAAGTGAGGGCAGCGGCCATGAAAAGAAGGAGGTGCAACCAGGGATTCGCGCAGGAGTGTTGTCCTCATCTGAAAAGAATCCTGCTTGTGAACAATGCAGTTCAGCCTAGGTGAGATAGCTAAAGTGCAGGCTATGGGCAGCAACTGGCTTAGATAGAATCCCTGGCCAGTTTCAATACCTGTAAAATGTGACCAGCCAATGCCTTTCGCTCATCACAGCATACTTTGAAGAACTGCTGTGGTTTTGGTAGAGCAATTTGCAGTCCTGTCTCTTGCATTGTTGAGAAATAATTAGCCAACTCTTTCATGGTTTGCACACACATCACTAACTCTGTTTCCCAGCATGGCTTGGATAGCCCCCAGTATTCAAAGTTATGTCCTGCTAGGTTTTTTCCCTCTGCCCTCCTGTTTCTTTTGCTCCACCTCATCTCAATAATCCCCAGATACTTACACATATCTACTAACTTCACTGATCTCCTCTCTGCAGCTTCTTCCAACACACCCAGCCGCCAGAAAGCAGTGGTATATATCCTTGGTTGACTCTAATAGTACCACGTCTGCCCAAGCAAAGGAATAAATTGGAACTGACACTATCCACTTAGAGTCTTGGGAATTTGTTTCTTGACTCTTTCAGAGCATTTACTGGTTAAGATAGAATAAAATATATAGGTTTTTTTTTTTTTTTCTTTATCTTCAGCCTTTCTTCAAAGGATCTTTTAGAGTCTTGGAAACAGTCACTCATTAATCTTCCCAGCATCCTCAAGGTAAAAGGAGGGACACAATAACAATTAAAAATCCCACTGTGCAGAAAAGAACCCTAAAGCAGGGAGAGGTTAGCTGACTTGCCCAAAGTCACATCACCTTGTGTGGCAGTGTTGGGGTAGGGATGGGGTGTCAGTGCAGGCATCTCAGTGGCCCTCAAGGAGTTTCATTGCTTTTCATGGAGCCCTGGGGAAGGGAGGGTGAATTTAACAGATTTGAACCCTGGTGTCATGTCACTTCTTCTGATTCCCTATTCTTTACATCAGTAATTTTCAAACTTTTGCCCAAGAAGCTCAAGTTTTCACAATGGTGCTTCAAGATTTGGGGGAAGTAATAAACTATTTTCTGCCCAAAAATGAAGATTTAAACTGCCAGGGGACCCATTCTTTGCTTTGACTTCTTTTGTGTATTGAAGTTGTTTAAAAGAATTCATTTTACAAAAGTTCGAAAACCACTGTCTCAGGTTATTTTATTTCCCAAAATAGTCTAGGGTTTCCTATTTATAAGTCAGATCTTTAGTAAAGCCATATATATATAGGAGCCTGAAGCTAATTTTATAAGAATTATCATAAACAAGAAAAGACATAATTTTTGTATAAGGAAAGAAACAATTTGTCATAAAGTAAAGTGGAGCTTGTTAGGCTCTTGAAATAATTTTATATTGAAGCCTTTGTTTTTTAATCATCAAGCCTTAATTTATATTGACTATATGGAGCTTCAATCCATAGAACTTGTTAATAGTTTGCCTAGGGGTTCTCCACTTTCTATTTTCATATCATTAAACAAAAATAAAACTGGATCAAACAAAAATTCTCGCCCTGAATCTTACTCAAGGCCTTCAAATAGTCTTCTAAAACCTGGAGACAGCAGCAGTACTCCTCCTGGTATTTACAAGATGTTGTAGTCAGTTCCCAGATTCTGATACCCCTTTGCTTTCAATTCATGGCAATGAATAGCATGCTTAGGGGGTCCTCCTAAACATGTAGAGAAAGTCTGCATTTCCCATTCTGCCTAGAATTCCCTCGTGAGACACTTTTTGAAACATTGTTCCTTCTCTCTGGAGTGACCCAATTAATCTAGCTAATGCACGCCACTCAGCCTTCAAGTCCCAGCTCAAGTGTTTTTGGCTTGGGAGGCTGATCTGTATTGACTTCATCAATGAATATCATAGACTAAAATCCCTGCCCTCATGGAGTTTACATGTTAATGGGAGAGACAGACAATGAACAAGATAAGTAAAGCTTGTGGTGGGTTAGTTAGAATAAGTGTTAATGGAAAGACTAGGAAGAAGATGTCAAAGGGTTGCTTCTTTTGGGTATGGAATACCATACCTTTAACAGGATGACCTTGACTCTGTGATTCTAATGATGGTTTAGAACCTTTTTAATGAGAGTAATGCTTTGCCTCAGAAGCAGCAGACACTTGCTTGGGTGTACCTCTACAGTTGGTAGAAGGGTTTTTTTGTTTGCTTGTTTTTCTGTTTTTGGTTTTACATGTAAACCAAATCTTACTTGTCAATGCCCAAATGAGAAACCCTTTGGATTGGTAAAAAAAAAAAACAAAAAAAAACTACTTGACTGTTGCTACTTATGACTTAGAAGGGTATCTGAAAGATCAGTTTCTGACTTTGTCTTTTAAACATTATTCTATTCTGAACATATGCAATTGCTATGAAAGTGCTAATCGCCTATATTTGTTACTGCTTCAGCCTTTAAAAACAATGTTCACATATTTTATATTGCTTCTTCATCCTCAGAGCAACATCTAAAATAATAGTATCTCCATTCTCCAAATGAAGTTAGCAAGCTTCTGATGTTAAGTGAGTGCTTTGGCAGCTGTGTCACATATCTCAAGGTGGAAACTGTGATATGAGTTAAATTTATATGAATCTACATATTTAAGGGAACTTGAGTCATAGAGACATGTCTTCTGAAACATCCATTCATTTTCCACCCTGCATGGTAACCCACCTTACAAACAACTCACAATTACGAATGCATGGGAATTGCGCTACAACTTCCCTAAGTATTTTCAGGAATCTACCTTTCAACTTAGTCTTCATATATATTAAATCCACCTATAGAGGAAGGATAGAAAAGTGACTTTCTGCTGCTGTGGTAAAGAAGGGTGTGTCCTTAATTTTTTAATTTGGGATTAAGAAGGTTTTGTTTTCTCTGGGACTTTCCTGTAGGACTACAGAATATAGGTCTGTCATCTACAGATCACCAACATTGTGATTTAAATAAGCTTTTGCTAGTTTAGTTGAATTAACTAGTCAGCATTAAAGTACATTTTGAGTGTTGAAAACATCTTACAAATAGAATTTCCAAATACCATATTTATCAGTGTGGGGTTGCAGGAATGTGGAGATTGGAGCTCTGATTGCTCTGCTTATAAAGTGTTGGGGTGCAGGGTGGTAGAATGGCAGTGGAAAGTGCATTGGAGTTTAAACAGGCTTTACCACTTAGGAACCAAGGGTACCTTGGCCTTGATATTTGAACTCAATGAGCCTCAGTTTATTCCACCAGAAAATGTGGGTGCTAATAAAATCTCTTCACAGGAGTTTTAAGAGAATTAAATGTGACAATGTATAATAAGTGCCTAGCATACAACGTTCACTCAAGAAATGGTAATTCGTTTTATCAATATTATTCTTTTATCAGTCTCAATTTTGTTTGTAACACCATTTCCAGATTCTCCTCTCTCAAGCTTGATGACACTTTTTATTTCCTTCTACTCTTCCTTTCTATAAAGACCTAAAGCCCCAACTTCTTTATGGTCTACAATCAAATTGGGTTCTTTCAAAACACCTACTTCCCCTCAAGGCTTTTCTTTCTCTAGGAAGCTTTCTATAGGTATCATCTTGTGGCACACCAATTGTATGTCAAAAATCTGTCATGTACTTTATAAATATTAACTTATTTAATATTCATATCAATTTTTTGTAGAATTATGTACTGGGAAATCTAAGGGTCAGCAAAATTATGTACTATGTCAAGAGTGGAAGAACTGGCATATGATAGTCCTGTCAACAACACTGCAGTTTTCAGTTATAGTTACAAAGGATAGCTTTCCTTTTGGTGTAAGCAGAGAACAGAAATGGAAAAGAAAGCACAGGTGCCACTCTGAGAAGTGCAAAAGAGAAGGAAAGGGAAAACTAATTATGTATGAGCTTCACTTGACCTGAAATCCCACCATCCACATATTAAGAGGGTGTTCATGTGTGCAAGCATAATGTTGATGTCTTTGAAAACCAATTTTAGTATTTAAGCATGATGCTGATACCTTTGAAAACTAATTTTAGTATGTGAGTCCCCTTTCTGCTCTTTTCTATACCTTGTCAGAGATGTAATGGCATAATCTGATTCTCTTTGCAAGTCATATTCACAAAACACAGTCTAGTGAAAGCTCGGCAAGAGAGGTATGTAGAATATTCTGGGCGGATGCAGATATTGCTGTGGGTAGGAGGCTTCTCAGTGAAGTTCAGGGTACCTCACATGCTGCCTTTCTAGCTCTAGCATGTCTGGCTTTAAAAAAAAAACACAACAAAACAAAGTGACATGTCTGTCACTTCCTTCTGAGACATGCCACATGCCATGAAACACTTCAGTCGCCACTCGTACTTTGAGTAATTTCCATTCAGGCCTGGCTCCTCCTCTATATTTTCAAGTAGATGACATGAAGTTGGTGTGTATAACATACAGTAGGGTGCATGACGCTTTTATCTCAACCTTCTTGCCAAATTGAAATCATAGCGAATAAACTTAATTAAACCATGAGCAACGATATAAGAATGAGTTATTACAAAGCATCCCAGTATCAGAGAAAGTCTCGACAATATACATATCTCCAAACAGTGGATTTTACAAGAAAATCTGTATGCGATTGCAGGCAAAGTTTCCTTTTATGGCTCTATCTATTCAAGGGCACCACCTATCCAGTCTGTTTTCCTGGGCTTTTTCTAAGGCTAAAGTTTCCTAGCTTGGCAGCAATGTGACACAGAGGCTGTTAGCTTAAGACAATTGATTCTTCCCCTGATTCTGGCACTGCACGCAAATGGCTCTCAATCCAAAATCAAGGAGGGTAGAAGAGGGAATTAAAAAGGCAAGAAGAAAAGGAGGAAATGGGGAAGGGGAGAGAGAGAAAGATTACTGACAAATCACTCCTTGAAAACCAACATTGTCACTCGATTTAAAATGGCACAATTTAAAATCCATAATGAAATCTATTTTAACTGTGGCATACGCAGATTTTGAAAAGATTTTTTCTATTGTAAAACTATGAATACTGTGAAATAGATAGGTTTCTCTTTTTTACCCCCTCTGTTTTAACCTCTGAAGGTAACTTTACCCTAAATTATATGAAGTTGTAGTTATCAGCCATATCCAATTAAAAATGCTAAGCTAGTTTCATCTGAAAGAGAGACACTGACAATATCTAAATATATATTTATATTATATATATATTTACATATATGTATGATAAATTAGTTATTGTCAAAGCGATTGCCACTCATCATTGTGCTTATACAACAGTGTCATCTAGTGGACACTGGTCAGACAAGTTGTAGCCAAGATTCCTAAAGGATCTTATTTAAAATGAACTAGCGTTAAATGAAAATATGCTTATTTTTTTTCAGTTTCCTGAAACCAAAGCAATTTAAATAATTATTTCTAATCCAGGCTATGATTTCAATTCATTTTGTTCCAGAATAGTAAAGGAACTGTGAACTTTTTTTATGCCTACAGTAAGAAAAATAATTTTAAGATAATTTTTTTTTTGAAGATAGCAAAGCAGAAGAAAAGAAAATAAGCAAATTACTATAAAATGTAGATGTCAGTATATGTGGAGCAATTAGGACGAGGAAGGTGATAGCTGAACAATTTTTGTGCAGGATTCCAGTCCTTAAATCCAAATGAAAGTGGCTACATCATCAACAACGATAAAACAAAGAGAGTACATGGAGATTCTGTTGTCTTATTTCTGAAGCTTTGCCGTTTTTCTAGTATCTTTTTTGTATATTGTACAGAAAAGAAATTCCTTTTGCAACAGAATTATTCAAAATACATCATTTTTAACAAAAGCCTAAAATGTCATCTTCATCCATTTTCAGTATTAAATTTCTGTTTTATCAACAACATCATTTAGCTTTAATTTTTTACCAAACACTCAAACCCTGGAGACACATAATGGGTACTGTGATGTATCCCACAATTTTGCTGATTCCCTCTAATTTTGGTTGAAAAATGTGAAACTGCCTTTGTTGAAAAGTTGATTTTTCAGTGTTTCATAAAAATAAATATGGCACTAATATTCTAAAACCCCTACGTAATATCATGTGAATTTTTTATATTAATTAAGCAATTATTAGTCTCTATATGCCCATGTATTGCCCTTGTGTTTTGAAACTCCTCAAACATGGGATATTGTTTTAAAGCTTTTCCTTTGTTTGTTTCAGAGAAAGAGAAAAAGAGGCATTAAGCCTATTGGTAAGTATAGAGTTTCTATTTTTTAAGTATCTAGTTCTAGTTTCATATTCCAGGTCCTCTAAATGAAAGTTTTGTGTCAATTTGATATCTTGGATAGTATTGTAAGATTTGGCTTGAAAATGTTAAAGTGATACTGTAAAAACAGATGCTATTAAATTTATCTTCCTTTGATTTGACACAATGTATTTTTTCCTATCTGTTCCAGATGTTTAAAGAATTGCTGGGGTGGCATACCTAACACGATATAGCATGATAGATGACTTAGAGAACTATGACATGATATATATTGCTATGCTGTACAGAAGATCCTTGCCTATATATTCCTTTTCATTATTAAGAAAATATTTAGTAGTTAAAATCATTTGCCAATTTGAAGCAATGTAAAGATCTAGCAAATCTAAACATTTATTTGAAACAGACTAGTTTTTCCTTAGTAAACAGAAATACTCAGCCTTTTCCTAATAATATGTGATTTTGCCTTAACATTTGAAGTGTGATACAAACAAATTAAATAAAACTTCCATCTGTCTTCTGGATGTAATTTTTATTGAACATTAACTCATAATTAGAGGATTGTCAGTGTTTCAACATAGAGATTTACACTGATTGGTTCATAATTCACATGAAAATTTCACTCATTTTCTGTAGTGTAAAACCTGTCCTAAGTAAATATATCTTATTTTTTAAAGTATATTTCTATGGTGTGCTCATTTGAAAGGCTGAGTTTTTAACTAGAATACTGATAATTTAATGTAATAGAAGTGTGCAGATTATTTGGGCCTTTGGAGAGAAAAAATCTAGAATTTTGATGTCAGCAGAGGAAGATAAATCCTTCCAAATCTGCACAGTTTTTCATTTTGCAGAATAAGTTACTTTATACTCACTCAAATTAAATTTGCAAGTCATAGAATTGAACTGGCAGCTGATAACATGGCCCAGGTTTGGTATTTCCAGCTGAATCGTATCCCATCCATCAATATTGAGTACCTACTAAAGACTTGAAAGTCACTGTGGGTGGGATGGAAAATGTGATACATGTTCTATGACCTTCCAAACCTAAAATCCAGTTGAAAAGATAAAACATATATATGTGAAAAATTAAATGGCAATGCAAGATTAAATAACAGTTCGATTTCTTAATAGACATGTCACAGAGGGGCACATGCTCATTTATCTTTTGAGTAGTCCAGGAATTGAGAGATTCCCTACTTAAGGAAGGAGAATATTTTATGATAAATTCTGGAGAACAGAATCCTAATAAAGGTCTTTATTTGGTAGATGTACAATTAAGAGAAAACAAATTTTATTGATGACTTCATTGTTCATTCATTTCTTTCCAGGGGTATTTTAGTCATAAGCTGAAGCCAACACTGTTGAGGCCAAATTTTCACTGTAGGTGAAATGAATGTGTTTGCTATCTATGAAAATATCAACTTTCTCAGCAAAATAACTCCCAGATATTTGTCCTTCTGCTAAATGCTATTCAACAGGAAAGTAGCATAATCTGATAGCCTTTCTAAAGCATTCTAGGCAAACTAGATTCCTGACATCTTAACAAGACCCTGGGTTACTATGCAGCCAGTAGTCCCTGCCCATTTTTGTGTCATAGTCTTCGTGGAAAATCAGATCAGTGCCATGAGTACTTTCTAAAAAACAAAAAACAAACACCTGACATCTTCACAAAATGTTGTTGTGCTGCCCAAATTACTTCCTCCTGGCTTTGTTTTATTCCTGAAATGTTAAAATATAACTGGTAATACTATCTTCTGCTACAGGGAAATGCATAAATACATTTTAACAGCAGAACAACTTTATGTACTTTTTCTATGCCAATTAGTCAATATCATGGAGATTTTCATATTATGTTCAGTAATTCATCTGCTTTATTCTATTCTCTGGTGACCTGACCATTGCTTTATCTATGTAAAATACTAATACAATCTCCTATTTAAAATGACAAACTTTTATATCATTACCTCATAAGTTGTTTGTTCAAGGTAAGGTTTTAAAATCAAATGTGATATCTTGTCTTATTTGTTTCCCCATCTACACTGACCATGGCTATTTTTATTCCATGATACAAACTGACTTAATTTTATATATTAATTCTCCGTAGCATAATTTGTCTTCTAATCTATACTTTAAACCAAATAGTCCATGTTATCCCTCAGCATATGTTACTCAGTACTTTACAAGACACTTTTGTTTTAAGTAGATACAATAGAATTTAAAAATTGATGATGTCT
>JAQZBX010032369.1:0-25886 GCA_029593785.1 Cabassous unicinctus | reverse complement strand
GGCATCCTGCTATCACCTGTGCCACCTTAGCTCCAGGTTTTTCAGTGCGTCTCATCTTGGCTCTCCCTTTTTTCACTCTCCTGTTATGTCATCATCTTGCTGTGTGGCTTTCAGGGCCTGGTGGTGCACTACACACTGGGCATGGCAGCTCATCCATGCATGGGGCCTGTCTGCTTACCCACTCACAGGGCCTAGTGGCTCTCCTGTTCATGGGACCTGGTGGCTCATGCATGCACGGGAACTGGTGGCGCACTCACACACAGGGCCTGGTGGCTTACCCTTGTACATGTCCTGATGGCTCACCTGCTCATGGAGCCTGGTGGCTCACCTGCTTGTGGGGCCTGGTGATGCACCCCCACTTTGGGCCTGGTAGCTCACCCATTTGCGGGGTCTGGTGGCACACTCTCAAATGGGACCTACTGGCCAAAGCACCTTCTATATTTTTCTTTTTTTTCTTTTTACTGGGTGGTCCCAGAAGTTGAACCCAGATCCCTCCATATGGAAGATGGACACCCAACCACCCAAGCCTCATCCATCTCCCTGCTATATCTCTAAATTTTGACCCAAGATACCCAAAGTTACAGTCTTTTCCCATACAGGATGGTCATGTAATAAATCAGGCTTAGTTTATCACCAGCATTCTAAAAACCAGACCTAGGGAGAAAAACTAGGTCTGGGAACATATGCATGGTTTCTAATATAGCAACTGTTTAGCCTACCCTGATTATCACAAAAATCAGGACAGTGAGAATATTCACACCATAATTCATTTTGAGGTAAATTCTAAGAAAGCAGCAACTGGGTATTATCTTGCTTCGAAGAACTTCAGAATAAACTCACAATTACTGCCTTAGGTCATTTTCTATCCTATTTCTTGTAACATCCTGGATACTAATATCTTCCAATCACATAATCATAGCGCTGCCACACTCTCCCTTTCATTGGATCCACCATAACTTGATAAACTCCTTATATACTCTAAATCTTACAGAATTCACATACTCAAAAATCTCCAGTAAATACTATAGTTTAAATCCTCAGTTAGCCATATGATTCCTTATGGCTGTCTGCTGCAGGAGAACCAGGTATTCATGATTCCCAACCAGGTCTTGCTTACCCCATCAGAGTCTACTCAGTTCCCACCATTTCCAGATTGATTTCACTGATTTCTGCAGCCCACCAGACAATGAATACTCAAATCTGCTAAGTCTTTTGAGATTTAGAATTGACTACTTGGCAATCTATGTTTATTTATTTTTGTGCACTTGTTAAAAAAAATTAGCTTATCTCTATAAGTGAATCTTAGTTCAGTGAGTGTTAGGTACAGTGCCTCATATTATATCTGAACTGGACATAATTGAAACAAAACAAAACAAATCTTTATGGTCTTCAGATTTGTTTTGATTGTTATGACCCTGAGTTTCAAGATTTTCTTGTACACTTCTCTGAAATACAAAACTCACCTTCTGATTTATTTATTTCCTCTCAAATTTTCCAAAATCACAAATAAAGAAATTATTGTTGCCATTCTTTGAATTCACTTATGCAATTGATAGGGAAAGTGCAAATTATCATATATGGATTCTCTAAAAATATATAGCCACAGAGATTATCTATATTACCAAGTATAAGGTGTAATGGTTTCAACAGTTGATTGCATTTTGATTGCTAAATTTTGGTCACAGTTTCCAAAAAAAATTAGTCAAGATGCCAAAAATCATTGTTACTATTTTAATAATAAATAACAAATTATATTTCTTATTAATATTGGACAGTGATTAGTTGTAGGTTTCTTAAACAAAACTTAACTGGTGTCCAATGTCCAATTCCCTAAGTGCCCTATTTAAATCTAAGATATGTGCAATGATCCACAGCTACTATAAAATCAGAATCAACTGATAAATTCCATGAATATGTATTAATAAATTTCAATATGAAAATAGTTCTGAAGAATCCTGAAGATGGTACTTACCTACTTTCTATGGAAAGGTTTCAGTTTTTTCTAAAGCAAATTCAAGGACCTTTTTCCAATTTCATTTCAATTTTCAAGAAAAGAAGAAATCAGTATCCTCAGCATGTATGTTGGCATATATTTTTTATCAATCCTAACATAGTATATTTATCACAGTCTCTTGGGAAAATGAAAACAAAGACAAAACATGGTTCCTGTTTGATTTCCACACACAATTAACTGAGAGATATTTAACTTGCAGAAATTTTATTCCAGTACCTCTCTGAGCCTGTAAATTTCCATTGGGATAAATTGACCAACTGATAAATTGACAAGGTGAAGCTGAAGATTTTTCTCTTTTAATCTTTGTTCAGAGGCCTAATAATGCTAATATCAATCAAGTCAGCTTTTTTCCCAGGCACAGCTGGAAACTAAGATAAGACGAGTTTACATTTTGTTATAGGAATTTATTTTACCAAACTCTGAATGCCTGGAAAGAAAGTACATTATGCTACAATAAAGGAAAGAAAAACAGTAGAAAGAGTAATAAACCCTTAGTTGTAAGTAAATGGAGAGCACTATTGTTGCCTCAGTTTTTCATTTAAAGTCTAATAAAAACTTAAAGAGTGAACAGAATGTATTACTTTTGTAGTTTGAGTCTTTTGGGGACCCCAGAAATTTATATTATTGAATTTGTCTATTCCTGTCGGTATGAACCTATTGAGGATGGGACCTTTGATATGATTACTTCAGTAAGCAGTAGTTTTATAGTTTGAGTGATAGAAGAATAAGACAAATTTCCATAAAATTTGGAAGGCTTCCCTAAGAGTATGCTGATAGGACTGGTTAGATGACAAAAACAATTTCACAGAGTCTAGAGGTAAGAATAAGACGGGAGATGATACAAATGCTAAAAGGAACACATACAAAGTGACTATGGCAGAGTAAGGGTGTCAAATTGGGAAAACAGTATGCTCTTATATTACTGCAGTAGCAGACTCCAAATCCAGCCTTCCAGGGGCATTTCCTCCTCTTAGATTTTTCTTCATATTGCAGCCAGAATGCATTTTCTAACACACAATATGTACTTTATTATTCCATAAATCCCTCATTGGTTCCACAGTCTTTCTTGATAAACTCCTTAGCAAGGCATACATGGCCTTTTGAGTTTTGACTCCTGTTTAATTTGGTTAGAGCTGCTGTGAACAATACATCAGGAACAGTTAGGCTTTTACAGAGGGAATTTATTAAGCTAAAGCTCAATGTTTTTAGGCTGTGAACACATCCAAATCAAGGCATCATTATAAATGTTGTCACCTAAGTTTGGCTTTAGTGATCCCGGAGTCCTTACCTGTGGCAAGCACAGGGATATATCTACTTCTCTTCTGGATGATTTTGCTTCAGATTCTGGCTGTTCCATTAGTGGCTCCCTTTCTCCCACTTTCCTCTCTGAGCTCCTGGCTCCTTCTCTCTATCTCTACAGCTTTTCTCTGTGTGTCTGTAACTTTCAGCCCTCCAATTCTAAAGGAATCCAGCAAGATGCTTCAAAGTGTTACAGCTTACATTTAAGTCTCTATATTTATTTTCACTACATCATTCTTTCCCTTGCCACATGTTCTAACCATGTAGACTACAGCTTACTAAATATACCATGAACATTTAAATAGAACCATTGAACATTCTTCTCCTTTAGACTTCAGTTTGCCAATTTCTACTTGTTCTTATGATTGTACATTCATTGCATTGGCTCCAAGACAGGAAAATGTTCCTGATTTCTTCCTCATCCTAGCCCAACCTCTGTGTCTTATCAGTCTTAAATGAACTAATTTGCTTCTTATACATCATTATGTTGAACATATTACACTGCATTGAAATCACATGCATTTCTGTTTTTCTTCCACTAAATGATATATTTTATAAGGAATTTATTTTATTTAATGCATTATGTCCCTCCTACAATTATTGCTATGTCTAGAACACAGTAATAAGTTAAGCAGTATTTGCTGAAGCCATGTAATTCTCCTTTAAACCTGCAACAGAGATATTTAAAATAGATTAAATGGAACAATTGTGGACTCACATCAGTGTCAGTGTTCATTGGTTTATTTGTTGCTGCTGTTTGATCATCAACTCTTTATATTATTTATTAAATTGGTCATTGTGCAAGTGACCAAATACAAATATTATTGCAAATTCAATACTAATATGAAAAACAAAAATAAAAAATTAATAAGTGAGTTGCTGTAGGGATATAGTATTTTACTATCTTTGAACATTTTGGGCCTTATTTTTGAAAGACAGGGGGATGAAATAAATAGTCCTCAAAGTACATTAAAACTACCAATTTGCTTTCAAATAGTGTCTCTGTTACTGCCATTATGCAATAGGGACTTCATTTAATTTATCCTAAGTCCCTACCACCCATAGGTGACTCTATTTCTCACCTGTAAGACAAAAACAAATTTATGCTTTCAACTACTATTTTCAGAGTGGAATTTTTTACTCCTGGATTATATTTATGAATTTTTACCAATTGACATGTAATTTAGCTGAGAATAAGACATCACTTAATATGAGAGGAGATCCAAGATGGCATAGTAGGGAATGGCCAACTGACCTCCTGCTCCATAAACTGTCGAAAGATAGGCAGGCTAACCTGGCAGAGGGGAACATGCAGGACAATGGGGGCAATTGGAGAGAGAAGCTAGAGAGGGGTTATTCAACTGGCTAGGGGAGAGGGAAGCAGGGTGATTGATTTGGCTGGCATACCAGTGCTTAGTCATCTCTGAGAGTGAGGAAGAAACTTGAGGATCAGGGGTACACACCAATGCCTAGCAGGCTCCTGAGTTGGGGGACTTGTGGAGCAAATGTGTGGGGAGTGGCACCTAGCAAACTCAGGGAGCTAAATAGGTGGTGGGGAGAGGATATAGGGCTGGAGGGTGGGCTCTCAACCATTTACCAAGAAACGGAGAAACACCAGACATTCCTGAAGCAGATCCAGGAAGAAGGAAAGAGGAACCTAATCAGGTGGGCTGTCACAACCACTTGCCCTGGATGAGAGAGGAAATATGTAAGTGGGGGCATGGGCTGACAGGTGCCCAATAGCCCTGTTGAAAGAGGAGCTGGAAGAGGATGCAGGCAAGCTATCAGATGACTAATGATGCTGAGGGAAAGGGGGTCAGGGACAGGCAGTGGATGAGCTGCCAGATGCCCAAACAGCCCAGAAGAGAAGGGAGCCAGAGAGTGATCCACCAAGTTCTCAGACACTAACTAACTCCCTGTGGGAGGGTCAGTTGTGGTACAAGCATCCTCAGGAAAGAAAACTTAGACTGAGATTTTTTTTACTTTTTTATTTTTATTTGTGTTGATTATTTATTCCTTGTTGTTTTTTTTTTCTCTTCAGCCAGCTACCTTACTTGCAGAGGACAGGCTACAGGGTGATTGCTGAGCACTGGCAGCATGAGAGATTTGCTAGTGGCCACAGATGAGGGCCAGTTTGTCTTACTTTTCCCCTTTGTTTCTTTTTTCTTTTTTTCTTTTTCTCCATATTTTCATTTTTTCTTTATTTTTAAAGAAGTTTTGGATTATGTAAAAGTTTCATGAAAAATATAGAGAATTCCCATTTTCCCCACCCCTCCCCTCATATTTTCCTCTACTAATAATGTCTTTCATTAGTGTGGTATGTTTGTTATAACTGATGAACAAAGAGTAAAGCATTGTTATGAATTATGGCTTATAATTTAATTTATAATTTGCACTTTGCAACATACAATATTATAGATTTTGACAAAAAGTATAATGGCTTGTATCTTTTATTGCAATATCATGTAGAATACTTCTAAGGGAAAAAATATACCCCGTGTTACACCTATTCTTCCCTTTTCCTCCACTCAAAATCTCTGGTAACTACTGTCTTTATATCAATATTACAAATTCTACCATTACAAGAAGAATCATACTTTGTTCCATAGTTGTATTGCTCTCTTATGTTTGTTCGTTTCTCAGTCTTGAGGATTTGGGGATGGTGATGCCCACTCTGCTTCCAACTAAGAGGGGGCTTAGACCCATGGGGGAGATGGAAGGAAACATATTGCTTGGAGTTTTAAAATACTCTCTGTTTTCTGGAATTAGTTTTCCTGGGCAAATCTGATGAACTGGAGAGTAGGTGTTGGCTGAAACTCTGCTGAGATTAAGGGCTTAACTAACACATGAATAGCCCAAAATTTTAAGCCTCTGGGATATATATTTAGCTGATGCCATGCTAATTATTAGTTCAAATAAAATGGACAAAAAACCGTGTATAGGAAAATTATGAATCAGTCTAAATCAGCTACATTGGGGAGAAAGGTTATCATGTATTCCAAGGTAAGCCCTACAGACTGGTTGCTGATTTGCTGGGTTTGAATGCCCTGATTATAGTGTGCACATATCTCTAAAGCCTTCAGGCTTGAGGCATTATTTTCTATGGAACTCTGAGGGATCTTCCAAAGACATACATACGTGTAACCTGTGGAATGAAATTCTGACTCATGTTTGAAATCTCTTCGCATAAAACTCATTTGTATTTACTATTTCCCCATTTATTCAGTGTTTTTCCAAATGCATTCCTAACTAGCAATTGGTAATAATCACTCTCTTCCAGAGAGGCCCATCCCCAGGTATCATGTCCCATGTGAGGTGAAAGGCAATGAGATTATATGCTGAGTTTGGCTTAGAGGCCACATCTGAGCAACAAGGAGATTTTCAGGACGTAACTCTTAGGCAAAATATATGTCTAGGCTAAGTTTTGATTTTATAAGAATAAGATTCATAATTACAAACATTAATAATATATTATTAATAAGATTAATAGGATATTTTAAAATGACCATTCTTAGGATCCACAAGCAGGGCTAGGATGAAATTTGAATTTTTGGCATTCTGAATCCATAAATCAGGGAAATCACCTAGTCTGGACATACTAAACAAACTGTGACCTAAAGCATAACAGTAATAGCTAGCATTTACATGGTCTTAAGATCTACCAGTCTTTCATTGTTCTGTGTCTGCACGTGTTAGATTATTTCATACTAATGAGAAATCTATGTGAGGGTTAGAGTCCTCTGTATTTTACAGATGAGTAAAGAGAAGCATGTTGAGGTCAAATGAAACATCCAAGAACATATGATCAGTGAAGGGTGAAGCTGAGACTCAAACACAGGACCTAGGCAGGAGTCAGTGAAACTGCCACTTACCAACTGCCTTGAAACTTCCACATACTAACCCATTTTTCAGAGTAGACACTCCCTTACTGGTTTGTAGAAATTTTTAAAAGTTCTTCACTGTTGTTCAAAAGCTCACCTCTTCATGTTTATTCATAGGAGGCTTCCGCTGTCATGAGATATTTTGCTGTTTCTTCTCCCCGTTGAAGACTCTAACAAAACCAGCTCAGAACAATTCTAATCAGGAAGCATGCTAGGCCTCCATTTTAAGAAGAAGCCTAACTACCAGAGTCAGATGAGAGGTTTGGGAGAAAGAAATATCCCATCATAGTTAGTTATCAATCTCTGGATTTTTTTTCTCCCACCACTGACAGCACCATTTTTGAGGACAGGGAAATGTTTCAATTCATTTTTATTAAATAATGTAACTCTTCTCACCAAAATATGCTTCTTTGATGCCATGTTGTTCTTGTTGCCATGTTTAGATTCAAACTGAACTCACAGAAATGAGCTATGTCAGTGATGATGTCACACAAGGGTTACTGGAAGCCTTGGTGCTCACTCATCCACCAGCTGCCCCTCTGTGAGGTTGTTAATCTCATATGTCCCTGTGGGAGAGTGACTTTGGCTGTAAACTGACAGATATTGAGGAATAAATCAGAGTCCACTCTTCAGGAAAAGTTGAGACAGCACTTACAAGTAGGACAAGTGATAAAATATTGCAGAAACTATTCTTTTAGGTTCACATTCACCAAGATGAGATGAAACAACAATCTGGACAAAACGGACCTTTCTCTACAACTTTAGGAAAGGGTGGAAGGAAAATTGTCTGATGGATGGGAGCTGGAAAATGAGGGATCTGATACACCCTGTCCAGATTTCCCATGATTTCTCTGGGACCTGATTTATCATGGGCCAGAACAAAAATTAAGAATTTGTGGTAAGGCGATAAAACTCACTGAGGCTTTTGCTGAGAAAGTACTTTTTGTTAATTAGTAGAAAATTAACAAAATTTCCTAATATGAATGAATAAATGAATAAATGAGTGTGAAAATACAAAAAAATCTTAGTATGAAGGATTTCCAGATTTGGCTCAGAAAATTTACCCATTTATGCATTCCAAGATCTAAATGTTTTATGTAGATAAAACGGTAATAAATAGGCATGTAGGGCAGAGGTGTGTGGTACAGGGCAACAAGGTGTTTACAGAGATTTTTACTTCGGTGTAATTGTTATTACATTTTCTAATAAGTTTGTATTTTTTGAGGAGTTTAGGAAAGCAATATAATTGAGATCATCTAATAAAGGCATGGTAATAGGACCTTCTTTTCAGGAAAAAGAAATTTTTATATTAAACTGTTGCTTGGTTAAAAATGCTAAAAAGAAGAGGTAAAATTCTGAGAACTAATGCACATTATGTGAGTTAATATCTTTCTTTAAACATAATTTCTTTTCCATAAACCTTCCCTTAAAAGAAGTTTGGAAACACATTTTAAATGCTGACCATTTCTCCTATTTCAGTGTTTGCATTCTGAATTTGCTAAGAAAATCACTTTCATAAAATACTTCTTTAAAGAAATAAAATACTATTAGGAAAGTTCAGGCATATGAAGTGATTTCAATGTTAAAAATGAGAGAATCATTTTGAATTTAAAAATAGATATCAAATATATATATATATATATATGTGAATCTATAGTTGTAAACATAAAATCCCAATATTTATTATACTGTTTTCAAAGAATAAAAATGCGTGCAATATAGTGATAACTTATCACAGGCTCCAATCTCCAGGCCCAGCAAGATTCAAAGGGTATCAGAGATGTCTTGTTCAACTTCTACTGAGAAGACTTTACTTCATTGACCTATGGGTCTGCTTAAGAAAGTCAATGGTCAGGTTCAAATATTTTACCAGAGTGTGCAAAGTAAAGGGCATAGCTGTTGAGGGAGAAACCAAAACCACATATTCACCAGTGGGAAACCACCCTGGATCTTTGAGGCTGAGCTTTACAAAGAGAACACCATCTGCTTTCTCCCCACTCTAATCAACACTGAATCCTTCCTCAACTCCCAGAAGGCCTTCTAAGAGGAACCTGAAACTTGCTTCCCTGAGCCCACTGTAAAAGTGGAGGAGGATGAGAGGCTCCATGCTGCCACCTCGGACTGGCTGGTCACAACATAGCATGGCTTTCATTGGGTGGCTTTTTGCCACGTGTTCCCCTCCATGGAGGCATTACTTGGCAGATGTAGAACATGAAGTGAAGGAGGGATTCAGCTGCTGCATCCTCTTTGAGGAAATGCTGGAGAGGTGGAGGTCCTGCTGAGAACAGCACCATCCCAGATGGTGCCACCAACTGGCTCAGTGAATCCTGAAGGGCAACATGAAAAAGGAAATGAAAGAGAAGGAAGAAATCTGTCACTGCTTACAGGAGAATTCAGAAATACAGAAACAAGAGCTCATCACACTGCAGCAAGAGCTGTCAAAGTTTGCAGAGTCAGGAGGCCTAGCATTCCTCCTTAAATAATAATTTTCAGAGATTTCTGCTACTCAACTGCTATAACTCTTTCATTCCAATGACTTCATAACATTAGGGTATAATGTGACTACCATAATTATTCTCCACTGGTGCCCACTACAGGATTAGGGGAAGGGGGAGTGATCACTGAAGGGAGGCTGAAACTCACTAGCATTTATATAAACTTACCAGCCTCTTTCTCCTGCTCGTTCCTGGATTCTGTATAGTGTTTCACTAGTCTCCAGAATTTCAAAATTGTTGATTTAGTTTCTGCCAGTTCAATGGTCATTTTGATGGAAGGACTGATTTCTGGAGCTTCCTGCTTTGCCATCTTCCCCACCATCTTTTAAGCATGTTCTACTTCTTGACTCCCTGTACATGTCCTGGAAATGAGCCCAAGGTAAATCATATTTCTATTGGGTAAGTTGCCTATTATTATTCATACCTAAATAATTATACCAAGTTACACAAATATATATACTTTATTATGTACACATATATAAATATGCATATGCATGTATTCAAATACATTCATGTAATTGTTATTGTTCTGACAAAATGGGCTCATTTTATAATATATATGCCACCCTTTATCTTGCTTTTCTCCATATATAATATTTGACAGAGCATTCTCTTTTTCAATTGCTATTGCTCTCTTTCACTCTAAAAACTTTTTTGAAAGCTGCATGCTTAGTCTTTATCACAAAGTCTAACACATCATAAGAGCTCAATTATAACTGACAAAATAAGTAAATGATAGAGATTTCCTTAATCTGTATTATATCTTGTAACCTTCCATCCTGCCCCTCATATTTTCACTTCCAAGCCCCTATGCCAAGCAACCATCTAATTCTTAAAAGTCAACAATTCCCTCTAAGTTACTTGATTTCATTCTTCAGCAAAAGACTAACTTAAATACATAAATATGATCATATACTTTTGCTGCTTCAAATATTTCAATGGATTTATACTAGCATTTTTCTGTGAATCCCTAATATTTTTAATATAAAATTTCAGGACAAATACTTATATTTACTTAGAGTCAAATCGATACCCATAACCAAATAGAAAGTTGGTAAATCACAAGACCTCTTAGAAATAAAGAGCTTTAAGGATTCACTTGCTGTATATTCTCTAGAGTTCAGACTAGATCCACCAAAATCCACAAATGAGGGAGACATCTGAATTAAGGCATGTTTGGGTGCCTTTTGAGATATTTAGAAGGACGACTGAATTAAAGGACATAAAATGTTCTAATTGCATGTCTGGATGTACCAAATTAAAGGGAAAGCATTTTGTATAAAGGGCCAGATCTTTATTAGACTGTGTTTTTGAGGTTTTGGGCTGGGGATCGAACCTGGGACATTGAAAGTGGGAAGCCTATGGTCAACCATTGAGTTATCCACTACTCTGAGTTGTTTTTTTCATGTTTGCTTGTTTTGTTTTGTTTTGTTTTGTTTTGTTTTCTGGAGGCACTGGGGATGAACTCAGGACCTAGCATATGGGAAGCAGTCAAACCCTTGAGACACATCCACTCCCTAGATTTATCTTTATTGACATTTAAATTAATCAGGATGCATTGCTTGAATTGCATGATTCATGAAATCATCAAGTCTATAAAAAGATTGCTCACCATCAAAAATTTCTTTTTTTCTCATGACAGCTTCCTAAATAAAATATTAATTTCACTTATTTTTCCAATCTAGTTTGGTTCTACTAAGTAGTGGAGAAAATGTTCAACATGACTTCCTTTATTTTTCAATGAATTTTTCATCAGAAGATAACCATTTAATATGACTACAGATATTTCAGGTAGGAGGTCTTCTGAGGGTAGATGAGTAATTGTGAACATATTTCTCCTGATTTAAAATGCATATATAATGGTCAATGGGAAATTTGTCTCATCTTATCATTCCTGGATAGATTTTTCTGTGTCCACATCAATGGGAGAGATGGACCGAACATAGAGCTAATGTAAATGCTAACATTGGTGTTGTTCAGTGATACAGTTCATAATTGAACTAAGAATGAAAGAAAATGAGTATGGAGTGAGAAGGTATGTTTGTGGATCATGGTGGAAATGAATGGTGAAAATGTGCTTAGTATTTATATGGAAACACTGTTTCATTGTCTTGTAGTTTTGTGAAGGAATGTAAAGGTTTAATCTCTGGAGGTCTAGTGGGTACCTCAACTAATATTGAAGACTAAAGGATATGCAATGTTTATATTTTGGGATAGAGGTAATGTTCTGAAATATACTCCATTTTAGGTGTATGTAATTTAGCATGTAATGATGATAGCTCGGAGAATTTTTCCAGAAAAATGGTTGGTTACTTTCAATTCAGAGAAAGGGATGGAAGAAAGTAAAATCAACAAAATATGTAACCATGTCAAGATAGTGGATAAAAGGAGAAAAGAGGGCACTAGGATTCAGTTTTAAGAGGTTCCAATAATATATTGAACTCTTTTTGCAGTGGATAATTGGAAAGAGTAATAAAGTAGTTTGAAAACAGAAGACTAAGATGTCAGAGAAATAAAAAGCAAAGACCCCCCAAATTGGGTCATGAATCAATTATATAAGCTTACATGATAAGATGGATTGTGAAAAAAGGGAGAGGCATCTGGTAAAAGAGATTGAATTTATGATCAGTTTATAGTTACAAACAAAACAGTAGAGTAAGAGTTCAATTGGATACCTTGAACTCAGCCAGTGGTATCATGACTTTCCAATTTAGTCGGAGAGAAATAGTGGTGAATGTGTGTGGATGCAAGGACTATTAAAAAGTATTATGACATTAAAGGGTAAGTGACCAAATTTTATGATCCATCTGCTTAGTAGGAGGTGATTCAATCTTTTGAAAGTGAAGGGCAATGTGAGAATGTGTGAAATTCAAAAGACATGGAGAAGATTTGACATGTTTATGGAGAATAGTGGAATTATTTAATTACCAATGCAGTATTAATACAGTAGAGTCACCATATACTTGATAGCCGCTAGTGTGACTCTGTTTGTGCCAGGAACAATATCCTAATCATGTACTCAGTCAGATGTCATCATAGAAAATTGTGAGTTTGTGGAGTGTTTATTGATAGACATAGAAATAGTAGGATGGACATAAGAAAAATCAAAATATTGGTTTTGGTAAGTATCTGTTGAAATGAGTAAATGTGGATTAAACTAAACTGAAATAATGAGGATAGAGACAGTATAGTGACTGATATTTGGCAAGGGGATCAATGCACTGGAAATTTTCATGAGGGAGATAAATTTGGCCATGAGATGCAATCATGTAAACAAGCAAAAGAAACAAACAAACAAACAAACAAAAAAGCTGTAACCACAAGCTGTGGCCCCAGGTTATTGATGTGACAAGGTATTTTCCAGGGTAAACCTAGGTATGGTATGTAAAGCTCCAGAAATTTAAGCATGGCATAAAGGCAAAGCTATGTTATTTTAAAGCCATGCAGTTTTGTCATGCTACTAAAATTTTCTAAGCTTCTTATCATGCCCTTTTTCATTAATAAACCATAAATATTTTGTCATAAATAAATCATAATTAATAAGATTATTTTGAGAATAATGTAAGTGAATCTGTCTCATTTAATATATCATTTTCCATTTTTTTCTAGATTTCAGATACAAAGGGTGTTTTCTTCTGTTTATAGCACATTATCATTTTGCCCATGAAATAAAATTATTGGGAAGTGGGTGTGGCTCAGTGGATAGAGCCCCCGTTTACCATATGGGAGGCCCGGGTTCGCGTCCCGAGGCCTCCTTGTGAGGGCACGCCGGCCTGAGCAGTGCGGATGGCTGATGCAGCAACCTCACCGCAGGAAGCGGGTGTGGCGCAATGAATAGAGCACCCGTTTACCATATGAGAGGCCCCGAGTTCGCTTCCCGGCCCCTCCTTGTGAGGGCAGGCCAGCTTGTACGGCACCGTGGGCTGATGCGGCAAGACCTCACAGCAAGGGGGAGATAAGCAGACACAGAGAAGACATGCAGCGAATGGACAGAGCAGCACAAGCAGCAAGGGGGGGATAAATAAAATAAAATAAATAAATCTTTTAAAAAAAAGAAATAAAATTATTAACAAAGTGTTAAGGGGGAACTTATAGTTAATTAAGGATTAAAGCAAGGATTTTACAATTAAAGATGATTAATATTGGGCAGGATTTCAGTAACCGTTTTTCTAAAATATCAACTAGAGGAAATAGGTACCCTCCTGTACCCACCCAGTCTCTGTTTTCTGAGCCTCTTTATCTTATGAGTTTTGTAGCACATGGCAGAATATTACAACCAATATAATATGTTACTTTCTGATGGAAGGAATTTAAGGACTAGAAATGGAGGATGAATGATATTGATACTTCAAATGATCTAAGTCCTTAATTGATTAACTCCATCATGAATTGCATTTTTAATTTTCATAAATGGGATCAAAGTCTTTTGCAGATATATCTAAAAGTCAGTATTCAGAGAGAGATATTTCAAGAGATCTCATGTGGGGAAACCAAAATGATTTGGGACAAATATATAAAAAAGGGCAGGAGTTGGGCAGAGCAGGAAGGGAGTGTTGAGGGGATTGATTAACAGCTGGGTCATAAACAAAAATTCCTTAAATCTGAGAAATTCCATAGTGTTTGTCTGTATGTGGAGACCAAAATCCACATGTGGCCTGAGTTAGGGACACCTATGTTTTGTAATCAGGGAGAAAATGTAAATTTCAGATTACTGTGGGTTAATTAGCATATAAAACAATGGTTTTCATTTTGATATCTGTAACAGATCTGTATAAATATCTTATTTATTAGCAACAAGAGTCATAGTCTTCTCTTATTATGTTGGGAGATGACAGTCTTCCCAATGTTTTTCTGAAGCACACTGTGTGTTTCTGTTGGCTCGGTGCAGGTATACTTCCAGGTGAAAGTGTATTTATAACACATGTCTCTGGAAATTGTGGACAAGTCTTGAATCTCATGGCTTCTTTCCCCATAGTCAGCATTGCTGCTTTGTCCTCTGCCTGTTCCTGAGAGTGAAAAGTGATAGGAATACAGTTGATTGCCAAAAAGTTGACAATGGATATCTTGGTGAGTAAAGAATTGATTTTTCTACTGAAATTACATGTCTGTTGCCAGAACATGAGCAGATTTCTCCTGTTACACTGTCTATTCTAAGTGCACTCAATAGACATTCAAGGATGTAAGAATGACTCAAGTGTGCCCGTTATTCTGGGATAATTATGATGGGTCAGCAACAGATTAAGAAATAATTTCTTTCCAATATTTACACTAATTTGTTCCAGCCCCCATTAAGGCTGTGTTTTCAGAGAAGAGAGGAGCCCATGGTCTTGGTGGGAAAATATTTCCTCATTAACCTTGTAAATGGTAGTAATGATTTTAGGATTGTGGTGAAAACATGTGATAGAGATGAGTAAGAGCACAAATTGACACTCCAAATGGGAGGGAGATATTTGAACAGATGAGTTCATTCAATACAGTATTAAAGGTGTTGTGGTAAGTGTTGCATAGTGTACAAGGGGGCAAAAGAGAGGGTTAAGCAAGGTATGCCATGAGAAATAATTTATTTTCTCTAATAGTAAATATATTAAAGTGTATATAGATATTTTTGTATTTTGAAAAGATGATTGAATTTCTTATCACCGCTTTTTCCCTAAACAACTATTTCCCTCTTTGTAAATAATGCTTATGCAAATTTGATAAATGGAAGCAATGAATAAGGAATTTTTTCACTTCATTTTGGCTTTTCATAGAAGAAAAGAAGTTTAGTAGTAACAGCAAAGTTTTAGATTTGGTGAAAATTGTTGAAGAACTGAAGAGACCAGAAAACATTAAGGAGTTAACTCTATATTTTATCTGAGAATCAAGGAGAAGATGAGACAGAAAATGATAATCAGGATTTGAAGGTCCAAAGTAAAGTTGAGAATGGCCTCCTAGAGTCAGGAAGAGTCAGGCCCGGATTGTAATAGAGTATAGGCTTTTTCAAGGGTCCATGACTTGTGCTATTAGACTGTCTAATCTTATCTCTTTTAATCACACCACAACTCATGTGATAGCATTTATAATAGAACATTATGTATTCAGCATGTGAATGTCTCTGTAAGTATATCTAATATACAGCCACTAGGTCATCACTCATAATGTTCTGACTGGAAATTCAAACATAATTTGAGTTTTCTCTCCACATAGCCCCTCCATTCCTCAGGATGTCATCTAACTCATCTTATTTGATTTTAGTTTGGATAGTCCTGTTAGAATTTGAATGTCTTGGATATTTTAGCAAGCAGTTACCTTCAAAGATATAGCTATAGACTTCACCCAGGAAGAGCAGGCCATGATGGACACAGTCCAGAGAAAGCTGTTCAGAGAAAGGTTGCAGGAACCTATTAATCATCAGGTTTCTACTGATGAACGTCCAAAATTGTGTCTATCTATCTATCTATCTATCTATCTATCTATCTATCTATCTATCTGCCATCTATCCATCATCATCATCTATCTAACTCTCTGTTAAACATATCCAGTTTATCCTTTAACTATTCAACAAGTATCTGGAAGAGTTTTCTCATATGCCACTCCAAGCTCTGCCATTATCCTTTCATAAAACTTAAAAGTATCTGGAAAAAATTGGATTTTTCAATTACTAACTTACATATTTTTTCACACCACTGAAATCTAATCTTCCAGACTAAAATTTTATGTTTTTCCTGCTATGCAATCTCCAATACACAGAACTGTGTTGAGAACTGAATGAAGTTTATTTAAATGGATACATAAACTGATTAAATATTATTTAATAATTATTATGCTTTAGGGCTTATGTTGGTAGTTCTCAAGACAGTCGAAAAATAGTCAGGATACACTTTCCATATATAACTATTTGTTTTTGGTAGACCTTATGTTTATTGGATTCTTTTTAAAAATACTGTTTAACCATTGTGTAAACATAATTTTCCCTTTATGCAAAGATATAAGTTGCTGTGGTCTGTCAACCTGGACATGAGCCTCAATGACCACAGAGCCTTAAGGTTTTATAGCATATGGTCAATCATCCTTTGTTATTGAAGGATTGTCAATATGCTGTGTTCAAGGTGTGTGTTCCTGTTTTGACCTTCAATGTTCACTTTATTCTTAATCATAGCCTACCCTGGACATGAAGATAATGCACTGTTATTAGCAGATAATTCAAAATCCATTGTATCTGTTTCATATAAACAGGGTATCAACTCTGCAAACCAAATGTGATTTCTCAGTCATAGCAAGGAGAGGAAATGTGGAAAGAATTATTAGAATTTCTCCAATTCCAGACACCAGGTGAGCTCCAGGAACCTGTTCATTCACACAAGAAGGGACTTTGTCAATAACTAAGTAGATGCTTGGAAATATCATCAAAATATGTCCTTAAGTGAATGGTATTCTCTTAAATGTTGGCATGGAAAAAGAGCAATAATCCTATAATGATTTCATTATATCTCACATATACTAATATCTATTCAAGTATCCATCTGCCATTTTCCTTGGCCTCAGGCAAAGGAATATTAATGTACTTATTGCAGTAAAACTTTCACATAATGTCCACTGCTATGGCCCTCCTCTTTGAAGTTTATCTTCAATTTACATCCAAATATCTAATCTTCATTTTATTTCTCCTTATTTTAATCCTGAAAATACATATACTCTCAATTTTTTATAAAATGATTCTAATCCCTATGGCATACCTTAATGTGACATTCTTTCACCATTCCCTATATATAATTAACAATATTGAAATATGTCACAGTAATATGGGTGTTTCTCAGATTTTTGTAATTCTGTTAATTCCACTCTAATAACATTGTTCCCCCAACCCCAATCATTTCAGGCAGGGAATCTGACTTTTTCTACACTTTTAAAGAAGCTTTAGATTACATAAATATTACATAAATTTTACATGAAACATATAGGGGATTCCCATATAACACATCCATCCCTCTCACACAATTTCCCCCATTAACAACATTTTTCATTTGTGTGGTACATTTGTTACAATTGATGAACACATATTGCAGCATTGCAACTAAGTATGGTCTATAGTTTTCATTACACTTTACACTGTGCACTGCACAATTTTATAGATTTTGACAAAAATTATAATGGCTTGTATTTTTCAGCACACTATCATGCAGAACTATTTCAATGTCCCAAAATTGCCCCATGTTACAACTCTATTTCCCTCTCACTCCCTTCAGAACCTCTTGTGAACACTGACTTTACATTAATATTACATATTCTTCCATTACTAAAATGATAACAAATCTAATTTATTCCATATTTGCAGTCCCACCTTATATTTATTCAATCTTCAATCTTGAGGAATTTCGGCTGGTGATCCCCTCTCTGGATTGGATTGAGAAGAATTTTAGATTAAAATGAGCAAATGGATGGAACTGTCTTCCTTGCAATTGAAGATACTCTTTTTTTTGATATGGGCTTTTCCATCATCATTCATTTGTTTGTTGCCATAGGTGAGTCAAATGAACTGGAGAGTAGGTGTTGCCTGCAACTTTGCTGAGATACAGGGCTCACCCAGCATATGAAGAGCAAGAAGATATAATTCTCTGGGATGAATAAAAGAGACAGAAAAATCATGTGTGGGATAATTTTAAATGAGTATCTCTAATATATTCGGGAGATATGTTATCATATATTCCAAGATAAGGCTCACCAAAGGGGCACCATTTTCTGGGGTTGTCTGCTCTGCCTATACTGTCTAGATATCTGTAGACCCCTCAGGAGCAACCTTATTTGAGGATCTGTTTACTTTGGCAGTCAGTGTGATTCCCTTGAGATGTGCTTAAGTGTAAAGTCTGAAATGACCTCCCATCTCACTTTGAAATTTCTTAGCCATAAAAACTCATTTGTATTTTATTTCCCCTTTTTGGTCTAGGATTTTACCAAATGCATCACTATTTGGCACTTGGTAATAATCACCTTGTGCCAGGGAGGCTCATCCCTGGGAGTCATGTCACAAGCTGAGCAGAAAGTAGTGAGCTTATATGCTGAGTCTGTCTTCAAGAGTAGCCACATTTGAATGTCAAGGAAGCTTTCAGAAGGTAATTCTTAGCCAATATGTATTACTAGGCTAAGTGTCAATTTCACAAGAACAATGTTCATAATTAAAACCACAAATATCAAGGGCCAGGCCTATTGGTCTGTCCTTCTTTGCTAGGCACGGCTTGTGTGCTCTGGAGATTCATATACTCTGTTAGAGAGCATAGCAGGACTCCCCCGGATAAGAATGCAATATTCTCTCAGTTGTTGTGTGGGTCTCCACTCACTGAGACAATACTCCATGACCACATGGACACATTCATATTCCATGGAGGCATGCCCATAGTTATACCCCTCCCCACAAATTCCCCCACCACAGATGACCTGCACCAGTGACCCTCCCCTTCCACAGTTTCAAGCCTTCTGCAATCCAAGACCTCCCAAAACTCAAAGCAAAGAATTAATAATGAAATAAAATAAATCAAAATAAAATAAATGTAAAAATTAAAAAAATTGCATTGTTCCTTTCAACACCTGAGTCTCTGTAATCTTTTAGGTATACAGACAATTTCTTCTGTATGTTACCCCAGTGTTTTATTTTTTCTTACTTTATTTTCCAGGAAGCTTTAGGTTACAAAAGTCTCATAGAATATATAGGAGAATCCCATATATCCCCTCACCCTGTAACCCTGTATCCTCCCCTATCTATACATCCTACATGAGTATGGTACATTTGATACAATTTATGAACAAATATCAAAACATTGCTACTAACCATGGCAATGGTTTACATTATTGTATACATTTTATACTGTATAATTTTATGGATTCTGACAAAATGTATAATGACCTGTATGTATCAATGCAAGATCATGCAAAACAATTCCAATGTCCCCAGAATACCCTATATTCCACTCATTTTTCCCTCTCCTTTCCCTCAGAAAGAATGGCAACCACTAAGATTTAAATTATTGAAGAAGAAGGTTCATAGTTATATGCATTAATATTGAAGACATTACATACTGATCTGTTTCTTTTATTAAGCACTGCCTATGTACTTGAGATTCTTGCCCATCTATTTGAGAATGTAGCTGGACTTCCCAGGATGGGAGTTTAATATTTTCTTACTTATTCTGTGGGTCTCCACCCACTGAGATGACACCCTATGACAAGATGAACACATTCATATTCCATAGAAGCATGCTGCAAGTGCACCCTTTCCCACATATACCCCCACTATCAATGCTCTGCACCAGTAAATCTCCCCTACATATTTACCAAGAGAACATTTCCACCATTGTAGTGTCATCCATAGACTTACAAATCCCTGGAGCCCAGAGCTCACTTGTTCCTTCCTCCAGCTGCCCCCCGAGTTCCATGGATAGTCCAACCCAACTCACTCACCCTGGTCAACCTTACATTCGAGTATCTTCAGCCACTATTTCCCTCATCCACTGCCAAACCACCTCCTTCCTCATTATCATGTGTTTTGCCCATATTGAGCATAAGCTTATGACACTCGACTCCCTTTCTCTTCTGATAACCTATCTTCCCAACTCTAACTTGGTGAGACTGTTCAATATGTTTAACTCACATCAGTGAGATCAAGCAATATTTTTCCTTTAGTGACTGGCTTACCTCACTGAACATCAGGTTTTTAAGATTCATCCATGTTATCATGTGTGTCAATTCTGCATTCCTTCCTACAGCTAAGTAATATCCCATTGTATGTATATATCACATTTTGCTTCTCCATTCATTTGTTCATGGGCATTTGAGTAGCTTCCTACTTTTGGCAATAGTGAATAATGCCACTATGAACTTTGGCATACATATATCTGCTTGGGTCACTGCTTTCAATTCTTCTGGGTTTATTCCTAATAGTGGGATTGCTGCATAATATGACAGTTCTATAGTTAGCTCCCTAGGAATTGCCAAACAGTACTCCACAATGGTTGCGCCATTCTAAATACTGAACTGCCGTGGATGAAGTTTCCCTTACCGCCACATCCCCTCAAATACTTGCAGTTCTCTATGTTTTTAATAGCTGCCAGTCTAATAGGGATAATTTGATCTCATTGTAGTGTTGATTTCATTTCCCTAATAGTGATTGATGTGCAACATCTGGTCATAAGCTTTTAAGCAATTTTCCTTCCTCTTTGGAAAAGTGTCGTTCAAAACTCTTGCCCATTTTTGAAATAGGTTATCTATTTATTTTAAAGTTGTAGAATTTCTTTACTTATGCAGGATATTAGTCCCTTATGAGATAAGTGGTTCACAAATATTTCTCCAATTGAGTAGGCTGCCTTTGCACTTTCTTTACAAACTCCATTGAGCACCAAAGTTTTAATTTTACAAGGCCCACTTATGTGGTTTTTTTTCATTGATTGCACTTTGGGTGTAAAGTTTATAACATTTGCTACTACATGATCTTGTAGATGCTTCCCTACACTATCTCCTAGGAGTTTTATGCTATTGACTCTTACATTTAGGTCTTTTGTCAATCTAGTATCAATTTTTTTTTTTTTTTGGAGTTTCCCTTTAAAGGCGTATTTATTTGTTTCCATTAAAATCCCTTTGGAAGTGAATTCTAACTTCATTGTAATACATAAAATTGCTCCCAAGAGTTTTTCAACTTTATGATTTTCAAATCAGTGCAGTTATAAACCACAAAATTCTTAATTGTTCCATTATCAACAATAAAATTTGATGGCACTATTTTGAGAAAAACAAGAAAAGGATGACTTACAAGAAATTAGATAATTCTGACACATATTTCACCTTAATTACTGTTATGCTGGTGATGGTACAATTCTGCATAATCAAATTAGACAAACTTCCCTTCCTTTCTCCAGAGTTACATGCAACAAACTTACCAAATAAGGATTGTTTTTTATTCTACTTCTGAAACAAATTGTGAAAATATGTAGATGAAGTCTTGATGTTTGGCATAGTTTCCATTTGAAATACTTTTTTTGCAATGAACTTAATCAAGTGAAAGATTTAAAAATTAAACATAATATTTGTTTAATATTTGCAATTGTTTATTTATCATTTAAGATTATAATGTTTGTTTAATCAAAATTTGGGAATTTTGCAGTTATTTTAAATTTTTAGTTCTAATACTCTTTATATATATATATATATATATATATATATATATATTTTAAAAGTTGCTTAAGTTACATAAATGTTATGCAAAAATTGCAAAGATTCCCATGTTCCCCACCTCCCACACCACCCATAACATCCCACATAAACATGTTTCGTTAATGTGGCACATCACCTGCTGTGGATATACACATCCTGGGGCTTTGCTACAAAGCATGGATCTTAGTTCACATTGTAGACCACACTCTCTTGCACACAATTCTGCATGTTATATGCTGATGTAAAATGGCCTATATCTGTCATTGTAATGTCACTCAGGATAATTTCCCAGTCCTGAAAAAGCCGCTGTATTACAACTGCTTTTCCCTTCCCTTCCCCAAAAGTGTCCAGTGGCCACTGGCTCACCCTTGCTGTTGTAATTTCTTCCATTGCTTGAATCATATTATATCTACAACAGAATACCATCAAGTCCACTCTAGTCCATAGCTCTTCCCCAATCCTGAGGGGACTGGGATGGTGATGTCCACTCTACCTCCTAGTGAGAGTGGGCTTATATACCATGGATATAGTGGATGGGATTATCTTGCCTGCAGCTGGAGGTTCTCTCCATTCCCTGGGATGGCCGTTGTCCATCATTGTCTCCTCACCAGGTGACTTGGGTGAGTCCATTGAGCTGTAGAGTAGGAGTTGCAGCTCCATCAAGATTCCAGGCACAGTTGGCACATGGGCAGGCCAGAGGCTCCAGTCTCTGGAAAAATGTTGTTCAAAACCTCTTGCCTATTTTTGAAATACGTTTTTTATCTTTTTATTTTCAAGATGTAGAATTTATTTTCTTATGCTGGATATTAGTCCCTTATCAGATAAGTGGTTCACAAATATTTATCCAATTGAGTAGGCTGTCTTTGCACTTTCTTTACAAACTCCTTGAAGCACAAAAGTTTTAATTTTACAAGGCCCATTCATGTGGGGTTTTTTTTCATTGCTTGCACTTTGGGTGTAAAATTTATAACATTTCCTACTAAATGATCTTGTAGATGCTTCCCTACACTACTTCCTAGGAGTTTTATGCCATTAACTCTTACATTCAGATCTTGGTCAAGCTTGAATTAAATTTGTATAGAGCAGGAGATAGTGATTCTCTCATTCTTTTGGATATGCATATCCAGTTCTCCCAGGAACCATTATTGAAGAGACCATTCTGTCCCCAGGTGAATGGGTTTTGTGGCCTTGTGGAATGTCAGTTGACCATATTTGTAAGGATCTATATCACAAGTCTCAAATCAGTCGCATTGGTCAGTATATCAATAATTGTGCAAATACCATGCAGTTTTGACCATTATAGGTTTGTACTGTTCTTTAGAGTCAGGTAGACTGATCCTCCAATTTTGTTTTTCTTTTTCAATATGTTTTTGGCTATTCAGGTCCCCTTGCCTTTTCAAATAAATTTCATAATTGGCTTTTCCAATTCAGTGAAAAATGCTTTTGTCATTTTTACTGAGATTGTGCTTACCTGTAAATCAATTTGGGTAGGACAGTCATCTTAAAGGTATTTAGTGTTTCAGTCCATGGATATGGCATATTCTTCCATTAATTTAGGTCTTCTTTACTTTCTTTTAACGATGTTGTGCAGTTTTCAGTGTACAAGTCCTTTACATCTTTAATTAAGTTTGTTCCTAGATATTTGATTCTTTTAGTGTTATTGTAATGGAAATTTTTCTTGATATACTTCTCAGATTGCTCATTATGAGTGTACAGAAATGTTACTGATTGTTGATTTTTATATCCTGCCATTTTACTGAACTTGTATATCAGCTCTAAAAACTTTGTTGTAGATTTTTTGTGTTTGCTATATATAGGATCATGTCATCTGCAGAGAGTAAAATTTTCTACACCTTTTCCAATTTGAATTTA
Source organism: Cabassous unicinctus (assembly GCA_029593785.1). Taxonomy (NCBI): domain Eukaryota; kingdom Metazoa; phylum Chordata; class Mammalia; order Cingulata; family Chlamyphoridae; genus Cabassous; species Cabassous unicinctus. The sequence goes on along the minus strand of JAQZBX010032369.1, from coordinate 2,148 downwards.
TTTTATTTTATTTTCTTCCCTAGTTGCTCAAGCAAGGACTTCTAACAAAATGTTAAATAAGAGCAGTGACAATAAGTATCCTTGTCTTTTTCTAGATCTTGGAGGGAAAGCCTTTAGCATATAACCATTGAGTATTGTTAGCTGTAGGTTTTTTCATATGTAACATTTATCATGTTGAGGAAGTTTCATTCTATTCCTTTCAAAGTGTTTTTTTATAAAGAAAGAATGCAGTACCAATCAAATGTTTATTTCTGCATCAATAGAGATGATCATGTGATTTTTTTGTTTTTTGGAACCCTAAATGTGTTGTATTGCATTGATTTATTTTCTTATGTTGAAACATCCTTGCATACCAGGGATAAAACCCACTTGATTAGGGTGTATAATTCATTTGATGTGTTGTTGAAAATGATTAGCAAGTATTTTGTTTATTACTTTACCACCCAACTTCAATAGAGAGATTTGTCTGTAGTTTCCTTTTCTTCTGGCATCTTTATAAGGCTTTGGTATTAGGGTGATGTTTGCATAATAGAATAAGTTGGGTTCTGTTCCCATCACTTCTGTTATTTAGAAGAAGTTAAGCAGGAGTAGTGTGAATTCTTTCCAGTATCATTGGTAGAATTCATCTTGAAGCCATCTTGTCCTGGGTTTTTGTTTTGGGTTGGGATGTTGTTCATGACTAATCCAATCTCTTTGCTTGTGATTGGCCTGTTGAATTCATAAATTTCTACTTTTGTTAATGTAGATTCCTTGTGTGTTTCTAGAAATTTGTCCATTTCATCTAAATTATCCATCTTGTTCGCATTCAATTTTTCAAAGTTTCCTTTTATGATACACTTTATTTCTATGGGATCAGTGCTGATATCCCCTCTCTCATTTTTTAGGTATTTGAAACTTCACTGGTTTTTTTTATTTATTAGTATAGCTAAAGGTTTCTTAATTTGATTAATCATTTCAAAGAATCAACTTTTGGTTTTGTTAATTTTTATAGTGTTTTAATTTATTCACAATTTCATTTAGTTCTGCTATAATCTTTGGTATAGCTTTCCTTCTGCTTGGTTCAGGTTTAGTTTGTTCTTCTTTTTCTAGTTCCTTGATAGTTGAATTTAGGTCTCTGATTTTAGCTCTTCCTTCTTGTTTAATATAGACATTTATGGCTTTAAATTTCCTCCTCAGCACTTCATTAGCTGCATCCCATTGCTTTCCACAGGTTGCATTCTCATTTTCATTCATTTCAAGGTAATTGCTCATTTCTTTTGCAATTTCCTCCTTGACCCACTGATTGTTTAAGAATGAGATGTTTAATTTCCATATCTTTTGGCCTAATCTGCTTCTCTTACCCTTACTGATTTCTGGCTTCATTCCATTGTGGTCAGAGAAATTATTTCATATTATTTCAATCTTCTAAATTCATTGAGACATTTTCTGTGACCTAGCATGTGGTCTATCCTGGAGAATGATCCATGTGCATTTGAGAAGAATGTGCATCTTATACTTGGATGTAATGTTCTGTATATGTCTCTTAGGTCTAGATCCTCATATGTATTTTTCAAGGTCTCTGATTCTTTATTAACCCTCTTCAAGATGTTCTGTATAATGTTGATAATGGTATTTGAGTTTCCATCACTATAATTGTAGAGGAATCTATTTCTCCTCTTAGGTTTTCCATTGTTTGTGCCACGTATTTTGGTTAGTTATATAAATATTTATGACTGTTCTTTCTTCTTGATACATTACACCTTTTATTAACATATAGTGTCCTTCTCTGTGCCTTACAATAGTTTTCCATTTTAAGTATATTTTCCCTTATATTAATATAGCAATTCCCACCCTTTCTTGGTCATTTTTTGCATGTAAAATCATTTTCAAACCTTTCACTTGTAAATTCCTTGAGTACCTTGATCTAAGATGAGTTTCTTGTAGAGAAAATAGAGTTGGGTCATATTTCCTTAACCATTTTTACAAATTGTGCTTTTTATTGGAGAGTTTCATCCATTAATATCTTATGTTATTACTGTCAAGACAGTACTTGCATTACTCATTTTTTATTTAGATTTATCTATGTCATATTTTGTTTTTATTTATCCTTTTATCCATTTTGTTATTGTTACTAACTGTTTTCCTATCTCCACTCTCCTCCAATGTTTT
>JAQZBX010032368.1:0-25900 GCA_029593785.1 Cabassous unicinctus | reverse complement strand
CTGGTAACACATATAAAACCTAAAATTTCCCCGCTTTTAACCACAATCAAATATGCAATTCAAGGCATTAATTATATGCACGACGTTGTGCTACCATAACCACCATCCATTACCAAAACTTTTCTATCACCCCAAAAAGAAATTCCATACCAACTAAGCATTAACTTCCCATTCCCCATCTTCTGTTTCAATATAAGTTCTGGGGGAAGAATTTTCATCAGCTGAAATGTTTTGATTCACAATTCCATTCTATTCTTACAGTAGTTTTGAAAGGAATTTGACTTTTTTCAATTCATAGGCAACTTGTGGATATGGTTCCCAGGTCAATAGTACCTTCTAGGTTTGATCTTAATACATCTTTTCAAACATTTCTAAATCCTATAAACATAATATTTTATTTATCACATCAGATAGCTAGCATTGACCTCCCTAAGGATTTTTCTTTTAGTACATTTTGCTGAAGTCGTTTCTTGGAAAATAATAAAACAAATTCTAATCAGTAATAAAAATTATGTAAATAATCACCTTTTGAATATAACATAGGTTTTCTTCATAAACTGATTCCTAACCTATGGAAAAATAAGTAATACTAACCATAATTACATTTTTCTTTCATTAAACAGGATGGATCATTTCTTATTCGGAAAAGCTCTGGCCATGATTCCAAACAGCCATATACATTAGTTGTATTCTTTAATAAGAGAGTATATAATATTCCTGTACGATTTATTGAAGCAACAAAACAGTATGCTTTGGGCAGAAAGAAAAATGGTGAAGAGGTCAGTAATTTCTCCTTTAATTCAACTCTATAAATATGTATTGAACACAATGGCATCATACTGCATTAGGTGGTGGGGATGAGGAGAAAGGATATAAGAGTACTTGGACCTAAGCTTGTATACATGGAGAACAACTTAAAATACTATATTCAGGAAATATATACTATGGGAGAATAGAAAGGAGTAAAAACTGGTATAATGTTAAAGCTACATCCTTGTCCCTTTCATCCAGCTGCTTAATGGAGTCAGTCTGAACCAAGATTTTAGTCCAGGAGGAAATATAAATCAAGGTTGAAATGTCAAGTAGAAATAAGTTCACAAGAATCAAGGTCAGGGTCCAGAGCTCCAAAGTTAAGACCTAGAATCTCAACTCAGACACCAAGGTTGGTGACCAGGGAAGGATCCAGAGAAAACCCAAATCACTGGTTAGGTGAAACATTAGAATATAGCCCTTGGACCAGAATGAGCTCATGGGCCTGCAGCCAGAAAAAAAATTATCACATGGGCCCTGTCTTACTTTGCTAGGACTACTATAACCAATACCACAGGCTGGTTAGCTTAAACAACAAGAATTTATTGTTTCACAGTTTGGGAAGCTAGAAGTCCAAAATTAAGGTGTCAGCAGGCTGTGCTGTCTATGAAGTCAGTAGCATTCTGGTGGTGGCTTGCCAGTAATCCATTACTCTGTTTCTGCCTCTGCCGTATGATGATCTGTCTCCTTCTTTCTCCTCCTCACTCTTCCTACCTTGTCCAAATTTCCTTTGCTTCTAGGAACTTCAGTCATATTGGGTTAAATCCCACCCTGATTCAATTTAGCCTTATCTTAATAGGATCTTCAAAGATCCTATTTATAAAACAGTGCACATCCACAGGACCAGGGGTTAGGACTTGAATATATTTGTGGGGGACATGATTTGATCCATAATAGGTCCTTAATATTAACCAAACATAAACTTTAACTACTCTTTAATCTGGACCAAATTCAATGCTTACCATATCCCACTTTAGCCAGCATGTTTTTACAGTGAGCCCTGAAATATGGGTTTGAGTAATCCATGGATGCTCCATAAATGGAATGATACTTTTTCTGGATAAATTTGGAGCTCCCAAAGTGGCTCTGAACTTCCTTGTCCTTCTAGGAAACTCTGGTATACAGATACTCCTCTTAGCCTAGAGTCCTCATCCCTACCTCAGAGTGAATAGATTGGAGCTTCATCCCCTTCCAACATATCCAGCCTATGGATATCAAAATAAATACTATATTATTATAGTAGCATCTGGAACTACTAAGTGTCCATTAAAACTGTTACTTAAATTATATATAACAAAAAGATCACATCTTCTATAACTGAACACCTGAATGGAAAACAAAAACTTACATTACGTGACATCAACCATGTGGATAATTTGAAAAGTCTATGTGTCTGTATTTGCATATATATGGGTAGAAAAATAATCAATTGGTTAAATGCTTTTCAGACAATTGTTTTAATATTGTATAGATATAGTACTTAGTAATTTGACAGCTTTGGCAACTGCCTGCTTTATTTTACTGGCCATGAGATTTTGAGTTACCAAACAAATTGTTTTCCTGCCCAGATATGGATATTTCAAATACACTGGATTAGTGTAGACAGGTAAAAAAAGAACTGAGTGAAAACTGGATTAGTGTAGACAGGGAAAAAGAACTGAGGGAAAATTGCAACTAAATTGTGAACACTTCTTCTTTCAATTAAACCACAAATATACTTCAACTCCACTCATCCTTCCCTACTTCAAATATTTCAATTCCCGACACTACAACAAAGAAATACTCAAAAGTATTCAGGACAGAATGAGACTTGCGTGTGTGTAAGTATGGCATTGTCCTCCTTTGCTTCTTGGGTTTAGAATATGCTTTTTCTTGGAATCCACTCAAAGAGGTCACACATCAATGCTATTACATTTCCCTGCCTTGCAATCTATAAATTTAAATTCCAACTGCATTCACTTAACATGTTATGCCAAACAAACTGAGTGTCTTTTGGTATTTCTCATAAAATCATTTCATTGGTAACTTCAAGAAAGCTAAATGAATGAAGAGAAAGTAAGGAATAGAGTAAGGGTATTTGAAGGTCACTGTCTCTCACCCCTCCTCCCTGACCTAATATTCAGATACCCAATTATCTAAAAGACAATGGTTATTTCATTTGAAAGATTTGGCCAGTATTCTATTTTACTTTAGTCAATATATAGATATTTGGAAGTCATCCAAATAATTAATAAAGTTTTTTTTTTTTTTTAACTTTCATTCCAGTTGTCTTTATATGAAAAATTAAGAGAAAAGTAAAATCAGTTGATTGTAAGGACCAATATTGTATTTCACTTCTATGAAATACCTAGAATAAGCAAATACACAGAGACAGAGAGTGGCTTTCAGGTTCCAAGGACTGGAGGTGGGTGGGAAGGAGGAGTTATTGTTTGATGGATACAGAGTTTCTGTTTGGGGTGATGAAAAGTTTTGGTAATGAATGGTGGTGCTGGGTGGTGTTGGTAGTACAATATTGTGAATGTAATTAATATCACTGTATTGTACACATATTACAATATGTGATATTGGTTAAAAAGGGAAATTTTGGGTTGTATATATGTTACCACAATAAATATCAATTTATAATAACTACTAAATTCATTGCACTGTTGCAAAACAATTACCACTTTTTAAAAAAATGACTCTAAATACATTGGTGACTGTCACTGTAGCCTTGTGTTTTAGTTTCCTAGCTGCTAAAACAAGTACTATACAATGGATTGGCTTAACAACAGCAATTTATTGACTCACAGTTTTAGAGGCTAGGCTTGCTTCCCCCAGGGTCAGTATTCTTCTGGATGGCTGGCCATCTTTGGGGTTCCTTGGCTTTTCTGTCACATGGCAACGCAATGACGGCATTTTCTCTTTTCTCTTCTGGATTCTATTGACTTCGAGCTTCTGGCAGTTCCCCATGGCTTTTTCTTCTGTGTCCAATTTCCTTTGCTTATAAGGACTTCTGCCATATTCAGTTTGGGCACTTTAACTAGTATCTTCAAAGGTCCTATTTACAAATGGGTTCACATCCACAGGATCAGGGGTTGGGACCTGAACATGCCTTTTGTGGGGAATATGATTCAATCCACAACACCTTGTAACACTTTTGTATAATCAATGCAGTTCATTTCATGGTCAGTGTTAAACTTATTTTATCTTTCATTTTAAAACTTAGATGATTATTACTTTCAGAAAAGATCTGTGATAACCTTAAGTAAAAATCTATAGACAACAAGAATTAAATTATGGAAAAAGAAATATGTACACTGAGAGGCTAGCATGAAATAATTTATTTAATTAGGCACAAATTTAGCACTAAGCTTAATGGTTGCCAAAGCAAAAATGGAAACACGAGATTTTATAAAGCTTTCCTTACTTGTTCAAAATAAAAACATAAGCTTATCTGAGAAATAACTTTACCGGATACTAAATTCTAAGGGACTTTATTATATCAGTACTTTTATCTAAGACTTGTGTGACATGACATTTGACTTGTAAAGGATGCAGAAAACTTCACCTTATTACAATTTCACATTTGACACTAAAAAAAGCAAAATATTCAAATATTAAATCATAACTCAGTAATTTCTCCAAGTGTTTCACCTAATTGAGGTTGTCAGCTGTTTTTAGTCTTAATGACTATAAGAAAGGCTAGGTCTAACTAGGTTACTGCTTTTGTTAAACTAGACTTTTGGGGGCAGAATGTCAGCTAGGACCTAGAAAATCTGACTAATTTGAGAAAGTGGGAGAAGGTGGGATCTCAACTGGGCTTTGAAGAATAGGAGGAATAGAGCTTGACGTTAACATAAATATCAGTGTATAATTTATCTATGTTTTTTTTGCTCTAGTACTTTGGAAGTGTTGCTGAAATAATCAAGAATCATCAACATAGTCCCCTGGTTCTCATCGACAGTCAGAATAACACAAAAGATTCCACAAGACTGAAATATGCAGTTAAAGTTTCATAAAAAAAAGTCACCATCATTGTTACAAACATTTCCCCCAAGTTTCTACTTTTGAGAAAACATCTTAAAACTTCATATTTTGGGTTATGAATCATCCAGTAAGAAAACAGAAGATGGCAGCAGCTATAGAGGTTATCATCTTTTTCTTTAGAAGAAGCTCACATGGATTTGCTCTATCTGTTGCCTGACCAGATGAACTGTTAATTTGGTGAGGATGAGTTACCATGCTACTAATATTCTCCAAATAAATATCTTTATTTAAAAGAAACAGGTATAAGGTATGTTAAGTAATGTAAGAGAATACCATTCTATTTTCAAAATAAGGAAATGATACTCATGGATAAAATAATGCTGCTGGCAATTTCAGCCACCACAATGGTTACTGGTGCACTAATGTGGATGGGATATCTACTGTCAATGCTTGACAATTGTCTTGGTTAAAATTTTAATGTGTAGAAAATCACAATATATGATATTTGTAAGTAGCAGACAAGGAGGATGTAATGGGACATGTAGATGGATATTAACTTCCTAGAAATTCTTGTCCAAGATTATGTTCTTTGCATTATTAAAGATAGTTATACCCTCTTTTATCTGCATATCTATTAAATGGACCTTAAACTTGACCTGAAGTTCAAAGTCGGATGAGGGCAAAACTAGGCTAAAAGCTAGTTCCTAGGGAAATATTCCCACAGAACGAGGGCAGAAAAGCAGACACTCATGAACACTAAAGATCAGAAGAGATCCCATTGTGAGCAGTCATATCCAAGGTCTTCGGTAATACCAGAAATGTATTTGACTTCGCCATAGCAAAGATTTTTTTTTTCAACTGTGCACTTCAGAAAGCATTGAAATGATAAAGCAGCTAATTAGGATAAATTCAAATATTAAATGAGGATCACACTTGTCACTGAATAAAATAGCAATCTCTAAAAGCATTTTAAAAAGGCTACAATGTAATGATTTCAGAGTAATTCACAGACTCACTTGTAAAGATAATTGTATTTTTAAATGTCAAACTTTCAGGATTACTATCTATGTAAATTTTTTGACCATGAAATCAGTATAAATGGGTTTGGGAAATTTTGTATGGGAAGGTTTTGAGTATTTTTTTTTAGGAAAACAATGAAATCATTTAGAATATGCCAGAAGGGATAGCTCACAATCCACAATTTAAAGGAAAGTAGGTTTAATATTTTGTGAATACTGCAAACTAGATTGCAACTGGGGTGGGAGGGCTGTTTGAGTTTGTTCAGATGGTTAAATGAGATGGAAAGGCTAGCCATGATCTTAGAATATTGATTACTTCTCAATTTTCCAGTTACAAAGGGAACTATGCACAAATCCATAAACACCAAAATCAACCAAGGTGATCCTATTTCACCTCTTCTGCCAATGGCACTCTTAAATACCAACAAATGATGCCCTGAAAATTCCCACAGCAAATTTTGCCAATGAGATCCCTAAGAGTCAAGGCACTTTACCAAGAACCTGATAAGTGGCTAACAGAAGGCCAAAATTGTTCCTCTGCTTCTATTTTTTGGAAGAGGTTGTAGGTCAGGGGTTCTTAACAAAGGGTCTGTTAACTTGAATTTAAATTAAAAAAAAAAAAATTATTCTTGAGGGGATGTGTTGGTGTGATATATTTATTAAATAATACACAGTATAGTGTGGACTTAGTAAGGGGTCCATGGTTTTCACCTGACTGGCAAAGGGGTCTGTGGAACAAAAAAGGTTAAGAATCTCTGTTGAAGAGAATTGGTATCATTTCTTCTTTAAATGTTTAGTAGAATTCACCAGTGAAACCATTTGGGCCTAGCACTTTCTGTTTTGGAAAGTTATTAATTGCTGATTGAACTTCTTTAATGGATATAGGCCTTATCTATTTCTCCTTGTGTATGATTTGGTAGGTTGTAACTTTCAAGGAATTGGTCCGTTTTATCTAAGTGGTCAAATTTGTGGATATAAAGTTGTCCAACTCTATGAATTGAACAATTCAAGAATTCTTTTATTATTCTTTTAATGTTCATGGAATCAGTGGTGATGGTCCCCAATTTCATTTCTGATATTACTAATTCACGTTTTTTTCTTGGTTAGCCTGGTTAGAGGTTAATCAATTTTATTGGTTTTTTCAAAGAAACAGCTTTTGGTTTCATTGGTTTTCTCTATTGTTTTTCTGCTTTCAAGTTCATTGATTTGTTAGTTTTTTTATTATTTCTTTTCTTCTGCTTACTTTAGATTTACTTTGCTTTTCTTTTTCAAATTTCCTAAAGTGGAAGCTTAGATTGATTTTGGATCTTTCTTCTATTATATGCATTCAATGTTATAAATTTCTAAGCACTGCTTTTACTGTATCCCACAAATTTTGATGTATTTTCATTTTCATCCAGTTCAAAGTATTTTTAAATTTTTCTTGAGACTTTTTCTTTGACCCATGTTATTTAGAAGTGTGTTATTTAATCACCAAATATTTTTGGATCTTCCCAGCTATTACTGATTTCTAGCTTGATTCTATTGTGGACTGAGGGAGTACTTTATATGATGTCTGTTCTTTTAAATTTGTTGAGGTGTGTTTTATGGTGAGGGTGTGGTCTCTCTTGGTAAATGTTTGATGTGCACTTGAGAAGAATGTGCATTCTGCTGTTGTTGGATGAAGTATTCTATAAATGCCAACTAGGTCCAGTTGATTGATGGTGCTGTTCAGTTCAGCTATATCCTTACTGATTTTCTGCCTATTGGATCTATTACTGACAGAGGGGCATTGAAGTGTCCAATTACAATAATAGGTGTTTTTTTTTCAATTTCTTCTTGGAATTCTATCAGTTTTTTTCTCATGTATTTTGAAGCTCTGTTGTTAGGTACAAACACATTAAGAATTGTCTTCTTGGAGAACTGATCTCTTTATCATTGTGTAATGCCCCTCTTTATCCCTGATAATTTTCCTTATTTGGTATCTGTTTTGTCTGAGATTACTATAGCTACTCCAGCTTTCTTTTGATTTGATGAGTGTATCTTTCTCCATTCCTTTACTTTTACTCTAATGTGTCTTTATAGTTAAATAGATTTTTTGTAGACAGCATAGTTGGGTCTTTTTTTTCTTTTTTTTCTAGACTGTGGAAGTCTGTCTTTTGATTGGTATATTTAGACCATTCACATTTAAGGTGATTATTGATATGGTTGTATTAATATCTACTATACATCTTTTTGTCTTCCACTCTTTTTCTGCCTTCCCTGGTTTCACTTTTGCATTTAATGATTCCATTTTTCTCTCCTCTCTTTGCATATCTATTATACTTTTAAAAATTATTTTTGATTGCCCTAGAGTTTGAAAGATACATCTACAGCTAATCTAAGTCCACTTTCAAATAGCACTACACTTCTTCCCATGTAGTGCAGGTACCTTAATCAGTGTTTTACCATTCCTCCTTCATGTTTCTTGTAAAATTGCTGCCATTCATCTCACTTATCCGTGAGATGATCATCCAGTATATTGCTATTATTTTTATGTTAGATCAGTTAAAAATAAAATATTCTATTTTACCTTAATTTATTCCTTCTTGAACACTCTTCATGTAGATCCAGGTTTCTGACCTATATCATTTTCCTTCTCTCTGAAGAACTTCTAACATTTCTTGCAAGTCTACTGGCAACAAATTCCTTCAATTTTTGTTCATCTGACAAAGTATTTCTCCTTCACTTTTGAAGGATAATTTTGCTGGGTACAAAATTCAAGGTTGGTGATATTTTTCTTCCAATAACTTAAAATATTCCACTGCACTCTTTTTTGCTTGCATGGTTTCTGAAGAGAAGTACAATGTAATTCTTACCCTTATTTCTCTATTGATAAGGTGCCCTACCACCACCCTGTGGCAGATTGTCTGATTTTCTGTAATTTGAATATAGTATGCCTAGGTATAGGCTTTTTTTGTATTTACCCTGCACTTCCTGGATCTGTGATTTCATGCCTATCATTTAATTTTGGAAAATTCACAGACATTATTACTTCAAATAATTTTTCCATTCCTTTCTTATTCCCCTCTCTCCACTGATATTCCCAATATATGTATGTTACAACTTTGTTTGTCCCACAGTTCTTGGATATTGTTTTGCCTTTTTCCTTATTTTCTCTTTGCATTTCAGTTTTGGAAGTTTCTATTGAAATATCTTCAAACTTACTGATTCTTTTGTCAGCTGTGTCTAGTCTACCTATGAACCCATCTGTTAACAGTGCTCTTGATTTCCAGTATTTCCTTTTCTTAGTCTCTCTGCTTACATTACACTTTCTTGCATGTTTTTTTTCCATTAAAGCTTAGACAATCCTAATTATTTGAAATTTCTGGTCTGATTATTCCAATATCTCTGCCATATTTGCATACAGTTCTTAGGCTTGCTCTCTCTCTTCAGACTGTTTTTGTGGGTTTTTTTGCCTTTAATTGTGCTTTGTAATTTTTTTTTTTTTTTTTTTTTTTTTTTTTTTTTTTTTTTTTTTTGAATGCTAGGCATGATGTACCAGGTAAAAGATACTGAGATAAACAGACATTATTTAATGTGAGGTTTTATGTTTATCTGACTGAGTTAGGCTGTTTACTTTTTGCTGTAGTTACAGGTATCAGAGGCTATTTCTTCTGGTGTTCTTTTGTCTCCCCTGTTGTCTTTGGGTTTTTCTAGAGACTCCTTAAATAGGTCTCAGCCTTGCAATTCTTTTCAGTTGTTATCTCATTATTATACAGGAGCCTTATTGATGTCATGACAAGGTGTGGGGGGAGGGAAAATGCTATATAATCTTAGGACTTGAGCTTCATCTTTTAGTGAGCCTCTGCCCCTGGTCTGTGACTTTCACAAGTGCTTCTCAGCAATTTCCCCCTCCCCATCTCAGGTGAGACAAGAAAGCTATAGGGGACTTAAATTGGTTTTTTCCCACCACATCAAAGACTAGAGGAACCTGGAGTTTGGTATTTCCTTTCCCCCACCTTGGTTAGACTCCGAAAAGTTTCCCCTGAGGGCAGTTCTTTGGTAAGAACAGATGCTCTGGGCATTTTTCAAAATGGTTACTTCCCCCCTTCTCCTTCAGGTGCTAATACAAGGAACAGAGTCTAATACCCCAATCCAAATGAGTCATATACCAAATTAAGGAAGCTGACACACAATGGTGAAATGGAAGCACTTAAAAAAAAAAAAAAAAAATCAGGAGTTAGCTATTTGGAATGTAAAATATCATCTTCACATTTCCATTTTGAAATTTATTATCCCCCACGTCTTTCTCTTAACAGATATTACACATCACTGAAAGAACTAGTTTTTAGGTCTACTTCCCATCTTACCTAGAGATAACAGTAGTCCTGACTGACCTTATTTTTAATCTTTCCCTAAATTGCATTACTTTTAGCATATTATCTACCTACTTTACCCATTAATCATTTTTATTATATTTACAATGTTTTCATTTCTATACACACACAATACTGGGTAACTTTATATATATACATTTTAATTTTTATACTTTCTTTTAAACAGCCTGGCATATAATTACAAACAACTGTATCAAACTGATTTTAGAAAAAAGCAGGCCCTTGAGGAAACTAAGGCAGGGGTTAATAAATTATGGCCTGTGGACTAAACCCAACCTGTTGCCTGTTTCCACAAATATTAAAACATTCATTCAAAAGGACAACAAAAAACAAAAACAAAAACAATTCATTTACACATTGTCTATTGACTGCTTTTGCATTAGAATTGAGTGATAAAGGCTCAAAGCCTGCAAAACCTAAGCTATTTACTATCTCTTTGCCTTTACAGAAAAAACTGAACCCTTAATGAAAAAATAATTTTTCCTAAAAACTATTACATTTCAATCTGTGCTACTGAGTTCTCAGTAAGATAGAAAAGCATATATACATATATATTCATATATATACATATATATTGTATATGAATGCCAATTAGTGAGAGGCCCAATTCAATGGAAACAGACAAACAGGAAAAAAGTAAACAAATTCCTGGCCCAGTAGTTGGGATTGCAAAAATAAAATTAACACTTCCTCTTGTAATAAAGACGTAAATTAATATCATATTTTGAAGGGCCATCTTTTGCTCAGTTTCAACCAGGAGGAAAGAAAGGTTAGAAGGTTTTGTTTATCTGCTCTGGAAATAGGAAGCTCCAAACAGGTTTGCCTCATTCAGAATAACCTAGGATAGCAAAAACAGAAAAGGTTCTAACTAGAGTATCTGGGTCATGAAGCTTATTTTAAATGGCTTTTAAAATTTTAAGGCAAAAGGTGTCAGTATGAATCTCAACATTAGATTTCTTCACTGGTATTGCTATCCTGATAAAGAAATGTATTTTTATAGCACTTCAAATATTGGCAAGATGGTTCCTTCTTTGTTCTCCCTGTTCACGGCAGAAGATGCCTTATAAAAGATCTATCCATAACAGAGCATTTTAATTTTCTTGATGTGAGGGTACTGAAGTGCTCAACCTTCTTTAATGGCTTAACTTGAAAACACGAAGTAAAATTATGGTAAATGTTACCCTTTTCAAACAAAATTTCACCTATGATTTTGGAGGTCTGTGTAGGGGTGGGAACCCCACACTTTATTATAAAGTATAATTCACCAGCATGAAAAAATGAAACTCTGAAACCTAAATATTTCCCATTACGATAAGATTCCCATTAGATTTTAGCATAGTAAAAAAAAATTCCTGGATAAACACAATCTTAAGATAAATTTAATTGAAGAAAGAATTTGTTACAGAAATTAGCAATACTTGCCATTCTTTAAACACCACACACATTATTAATATATACTGTATATTTCAAATTGACTCTATTCTTAGGCTCAATTTAAGAAACACAGTTTAACAATTTTTATACAAAAAATAGTTCACTAAGAAAGTAGACAAACTGCACAAAAACAGTACAAGTATAATGTGCATAGCAAGATAGCTTGAAGCATCTACATATGGCTTTCTTGAAAATAAAACTATTGGGGAAATGGGCCCATTTGGGACCTACTGTTACAGTTGACATATGTAAACTGTTTCACATCTTTTAGGCACTTGCTAACAATAGTGTTCAATCCCTGAAAAATGAATTTACAAAAAAAAATTCTACATCTGAAATAAAAATAAGAAAATAACATGGGTAAAGTCTTATATATTCCTTTTAAATTAAACAATCAGTTTTATTAGTGCATGCACAGAACTAAACTGAAAGAAAAACTTACATCAAAAACCTTCAGTGTAAAATTTACATATCAAACTGAAAGGTACAAAAATATGTACAGGTTTAAATTCTTTGTTATATACAGAAAAGAAGCCCTGAAGTTTTAATTCAATCAATGAAAATGTCATAACACTTGTAGTATCAATGTAACAAAAATCATATAGCATGTAATTCTGCAATATAATAACTCCATTATTCAATGAGCCAATAAAATTTAATACAAAAATTACAAAGTGGAATTTTAAACCTATGATTCTTGCATTGTTCTGAAAACGTACACTTAAAAAACTTTCCCTGTTGGGTTTGTCCCTAAGGAATCTGTCCTGAAGTTTTATGCACTACCACTGAGTACACTGTTAATGCTCCCCCATTTTTTACTATCAACAATCAGTAAATAACCTACTTTGGGTTGTTAATCACATGAAAAGTTGCTAATAAAAATGATTTGCTCCAATTTGGACATGTTCAGATACTAACAGTAACTAAAACAAAAACCTGATATGCTTTGCTAATTTTGCTTCAAAATATTGTTTCTATAGATTAATCCTTAATTTTCAAGAAAAGCCACTCCCTTTGAAGTGCTCCAGTGATAACTCTTTTTAAAGAGATGGCAACCAAGAAAAAAATGGCCATTTGGTTTATGGGGTGGAACAACTTAAACCAGATAAGCACATCTCTTTGCAAGGCGAACACTGAGAAGTATAATCAAATTCAGAAATATGTTCAAGGTCTTCAACTGGACAAGGTCTTTAAGCTAGACCAAGAAAATGGAATTCTCTCTAGGATGCCATCTACTGCAATGCTTGACATAACCATTTAGAAAGAGTAAGAAAATTATCTTGGGAGAATGTTTCAATCTCTGACATGGGTCACAACTTAATAAGAAAAAAGATTTATTCAATAAAAATCTGCTTTAGATTTACTTGCCCCAAACTCTTCAAGCATTATATGAGGTGTAACTGCAGCAGGTTAAACATCCTTTCAAATGAGTCTATGCCCTTCAAAAATGTAAAAATGTAGTCATTTATGAGATGTAGAGTAAGTTCTTTATTCAAACTCAGTATATCTACACAAATGATGAAAAACTCCTTCATTGCCATGATGTGAGTTCTCCTCTTCAGAAGAGCTATACTTAATCAGTTTAATAAGCCTGATGGAAGAAGAGAGGGAATGGGGCTGCCCACTATCACCTATACTAAACAGTCACAAATAATTTTAATATAAACTGGGAAAAGAAAGCTGTTTTACTAAAATTTTCTTTAGCCCTAACTTCCAAAGAATACATTAAAAAAAAAAAAATTATACCAAGTACATCTGTGCTGTGACTAGTTTCTTTCAAAATTTATGCAGTGGTTGTATTTTCAAATATCGCCCATAAAACTTTTGCTCTTCCACTGCAATATTACTACTTTAAAAACGATTAATTTCAGGTACCATACTGAAGCAGAAAAATGTCTGAATTACGGTAATTCAACCCAGTTTCCTTCTAAGATAATTTTACCTTTTTTTTTATTGGTAATTATGATAAACTATTCTAATGTATTCCAATCCCGAGTAGCTTCCATTAAATGTCTCTGCCCATGACCAGCCCAAACATCTTGATTGTCAAAGACTCTACCACAAAACCAACAGTTAAACTTACTAGCCTTCAGAACATTTTCAGAGGTAGTTTTCACAATCTGATAATTGTTTTTGCTTGTCTTTTTAAGTGTTAATTTTAACACAAATCTTTCTTTCACGGAACTAACAGGTTTAAATGGTTTGTGCCTCTTGGAAAATTCATCATAAGGTGTTTTAGAAGAGATACAACAAATTGGTTTCAGTAAAGCATCAACAGTTTTTTTTGACAATAAAACCTTAAGCACACGTCCATTAAATTTAGCAATAGTTTTCATTACATTTACTACTTCTGGTGCATCTGCATCAGGATGATTCAAAACTACAACTGGTTGGTTTCTCCTAGGACATTTCACAAGCTGTTTGGAATTAAAGGGGAAAAGCCTCAAAGTTCTGACTGAATCTTTTGAAAATCTAGGTCTGCAAAGTCCAAATGTTTGATGGAAATCTTCAGGTTTAGCCTTTTCTTTACACTTTCTATGCAATGCTGTTTTTTTCCTAGGAGGTTCTTGGTAATTGTCCCTACATTTTCGTTTACAGTTTCTGTTTCTAGATGCAAAGGCAGTTTCAGAATCTTTACTTCTTACTTGAGATTTTGTTCTTGAAAAATTTTTTTTGGAAGCCTTCTTTCTATTGAAGCTTCTCTCATGTGGACAACCTGTCTTACGCCTTAATACTCTGGTCTCTGGAAAGCTGGTATTACACACTGACTCCTCAGGAGTTTCTGAGCATGTTGTAGTAGAAGTTACCACGATTTCATTTGCTGGCATCAGATCATCTAGTAAGAAGGGTAAGGCATCTCTAGAAGATCCTGGTTCTTTCTGTTCTCTGGTATTCTGTTTAGATAGTGCATCATCCTTTTGCAATAAAGATGCAGAGTTGCTTACTGATAGATTATTAGCAGTACCTACATTTAAAACAGGGTTTAAAATTTTCAGCAATATTTTTTGTGTTGTTCCTTCAGGTTTCTTTGGCTGTATATTTTGATAAGTACTATTCTGGACCAACTTAGGCTTAAGCTGCTCAGTTTTATTTGGCATCACACACTTCAAAAAAACAGCTTGTTTACCATCAGGCAAGAAAGTATAAAGAGGTGGTTTTGGCAAAACCCCATTCTGAGGTCTTATTGAATCCAAGGTATTCAACTTACTGCCCTGATGTTCAGAGAGCATATTAGGAGCAGGAACGGCTTTCACTGAAGAATTTGCTGCTGTTTGAATAACACAAGGGCCTTTTAATGGCAAAGTATTTTCTGAGTTACTTTTCATGCTCAAACAATTGCCAATGCTGGAACAAAGAGCAGGTGTAAGACAATTATTGTTTGATTCTACCTTTAAAAGAGGTGTTCTGGAAGGCTCCTTTGTCATAGTTCCACAACAAGCTTGTGCACTCTCAGTTTTAACACTGGAAACACCTTTAAACTTCCCATTATTAAAAGTTAAAATCATTCCAGGTTTCTTGTTTACAAGAGAAGCAGGTACACTTTGTGTGTTAACCATTGGAAGTGGTCTTCCTGAAACAACATGTAATCCAGTCTTGTTAGCAATGTGCAATGGTACCAAAAAGCCTTTTGCAGTCTGAACAAATACAGCCTTTTTTTGCTCTGAATTTAGAAGTGGAGTCTGCATATATAAAGAACCTAAATTTTGTGTAGTGGCTCGTAGTTTGTCTTTTACAAGCTGCTGTGTTATTATTGCATCTGACTGAGTCTTAAGTAATGTGCCAATACCTGAAATTCTAGGTGTCTTATCTGAATCTCTCAGATCTTGCGGCACTGATAGCACTTGTTTTTCTTTTCCTTCGCATTTTAAATTTACATCATTTGTAGGCACATTAATACCCACACTGCCAGATGGAATTGGGAAGATGCCTTGTACTTTCAAGTCTTTTGAAGATGCAACTATTTTGCCTTCTTCCTCATGTTTCTGAAATGATTGATTACAATGAAGTGGCAGGAATTTATTTGGAGTATTATTAGAGTCTTGTTTAACATCAGATTTTGTTTTTAATCCATCTTGAAGTAACTGGTTTACTTCAGGAGGCAAAAATTCTGATGCCTGTTGGCTCTGGAGAGAGAAAACAGATGTGATTCTAGGCATCATAGGCGAATCAACACTAGAAATGTCATCCCATTTAGATTTTCCAGTCATACTCTCTAAGTTTTGATTTTCATTAGTGTATAGGTTCTGTCCATCAATGTTTTGTCCTTTTTCTAAAACACACTGTTCTTCCACTTCAGCCTGTGTTTTTAAAGAAACGTCTTTAGTACTAAAAAGGCTAATAGATGCTAACAGACTATCTGGGTTTGAGCTCTCCTTCCTCACTAAGGATAAAACGGATTCACTTATTGGCTGTTGAACAATTGTTTTGCTTGATGAAGATTCTCTTTGATTTTCATACATTGCTGTTCCTGAAAATCTACGACGTTTATTAGAATTATTCACTTTTGAGTAATTATGAAAAGGTAATGATCCTTGGTTAGACGATTCAACAGGTAACTCAGAATTAATATAATTAATGCAATAGTTATGCATATCTCCACTGTTAAATGCATTTGGCTTGGTAGTATAGTTGACTTTATCTGGACTCTTAATGGTGGCAGCTGGTACCTGAGGTTGGTGACTCTGAGTAACATGACTTCCCCATAAGCCAACATTATCTCTCGTTTCAACTTTTGTGGTCAAATTCACTGATGTTTTAACCAATTCTAAAGTTGTTGGCAAAGGAGATACAGTTTTTTCATCATCCATAGACTGAAGCTTATTACCTGTTTGAGATATTAAAGCCATTTCTTTTTCTAACGTTACTTTTCCAGAAAGTTTAGGAGGTAAACATGAAAATGGAGTAGTTGCTTTCATGTAATCTGTGTCACTTAACTCCGTTGTTATTCCAGTGGTGTCCAAAGTCTGAGGCTGCAAATTGGCAGTACTGTCCTTTGTAGCATCTGACTGTGAGTACGGTGAATATAAATTTTGTTTATTGGTAGGCAGCAATTTTATTACAATATGTTGTTTTCCATCTACCATCTTGAAGTGCATAAACTTAGCACTATAGTTAGCAGGAGCTGTTAGTTTACCATTTTGCACCATTATCACTGTTGGTACTTGTACAGCTGTCTTCAAGAAACCTGAAGTAGAATTTGATCCCTCTTCAGCTTTATTACACTGCCCAATGGAGAGAAGAGTTGGCTTTTCTGACTCTGATTCAGTAGGCTTATCATTATTCTTCTCATAGTGTATTCTGTCATCCTTTTCTTCATTTAAATGTTCTTTATCAAGATGACCCAGGTCTTCAGATTTAGTCTGTGTTTTGGTCATTTTTTTAAGCACTTGTATGTTTTTGTCTATATTTCTGTCACTTCCATTATTAACTTTCTTACGTTTCCAGAATGTTTTCCTTGATGCACCTATTTTGTATCTTTTCAGTATTAGTTTAAGTCCTGCTGAAGTCTTTGCCATTCTTTTTTCATATTTGTCTTTTTCCAGTTTTTCTTTTGCATATAAATGTTCTTTGTGAAAAGTTATAACATGTCTTACAAGGTACTCTCTCCTGATGGCACCATAGCCACAGTATTGACAAGTAAAGGGCATTGTACCAGAATGAGCATGCAGGTGCTTCTGAAGTTCTCCTTTGGTAAAACATACATGATGACATTTACCACATTTATACTGAATTTCATCATGTCTGTGAATGTGCTGAACAAATGTGCCAACATCCTTGGTGGAGAATTTGCACCTTTCACACTGAAAACTACCATTAACACAATGTGTGGATGTGAAATGCTTTGTCAAGTTCAATAAAGTATATACATTCTCATTGTTACAAATGTCACATTTTACGAATGTGCTTCTATGGGTACGTCTGTGTTGTTTAAATACCTGGAAGTCATTTGCTGAAAAGCTACACATTTCACAAGGATATGAAGGTAATTCACCATGATGCCACATTTGAAAGTGTTTCTGCAAATCATTTGGGCTATATCGAGTGTTGTCTCGGCATTTTGAACAACTGAAATTCAGTATTTTTGCAGACATTTTTATACCTTCTTCATCAGCTCTCTCAAACTTATGTTGCAACGTACATTCCTCTACACAGTTTATAGTCTTTAGACTAATAGATTTTCTTGCAGTCTGTAGTTTACTCTGAAATAATTTTCTGTATTTATCAATTTCATGTTTCAAAAAGACATCATTTGGAATATTTATCTTCGGCAAGTCAATTTTCACATTTTTCAGTTCATGATGTAAACAACTTTCTGAAATACTTGGTTTAGGTACTGATCTGATAATATCAAATATCTCATTTTTCAAATCATAATCTTTTGGTAAAGAGGTTGGTTTTTCATCACAAAATAACTGTTTCTTTTCAGATGGCATGATTTAGCAAAAAAAAAAATCCCAGTTTTCTTGAAAAACTCTTGAAGTTATTTGTAATTTAAACAGGAAATAATAATGTGCTGAGACATCTTCAAAATACCAGGATTTTTTCCACATTAACTCACCTGAAATTAAACAAAAAATTCAAATTTTCCATCACAAAATTATCAGTGAATTTCATATCGTTAAACTCATTTTGACACAAAGTAGGAATATTAATCAAACACATAAATTAAAGATATAAAAGACCTGTTAAATATTTTAAGATCAGCTCACCAAGAAGTAATAGATTGAAGTAAAAACAACACTACTCTGGGAGTCAGGAAATGCAAGCTCTAATTCCAGCTCTGCTCTGTGACTTTTGGCAAGCTTCAATTTCTCCGCACTTCAGTTTCCTCATCTAAAAAAAAACCAAAAACAAATCACACAGTTAGCTAAGCCTCTCAAACTGTAAGATTTTTATAAGCTGATATTACAATTTTTAAAGAGGATTTTTAAAATCTTAGCAAGGAAGTCCTAAAAACTTAAGTTCCAATTACACACATATGGCTTACCCATGTACCGTTAATTAACTTTCTCATTTGTTCAGGTGATCCCATAACTATTACCTTGCAAGAATACCAACAGACTTCTGTCCAGATTTTCTACTTCCTTAGTGCCTCGGGAATAAAGTTCAAAATAAAAGTTTCATATATCTAACAACCACAACAAAAAGGTTGTTGTGAGGATTAAATGAGAGAACACATGTAAAGATGTAAAGTGCCATATAAATCATTACTAAGTGTGATTATCATGTATGACACACTATGATTCAAATTACAGAGGAATAAAAGGCAGTAAAGCAGTAAGATGTGACAATATATTACTGAGACTGGAATCTGGGCACCAAGAGTTCAATAGTAAAAATATGAAACTGCATATCTGAAAAATTATATTTTCTTATGTTCCTGCCCTTAAATATGTATATTGATAATAGGTAAAATTAGATAAAGCTTAAGAAAATAAAGTATAAATCACATTAAGTTCCATCCATAACATGTGCATTTATACTCTCAAAGGTCTCAGGTTTAAATTTCAATTAACCTAAATACCTAGGCGCTCCACTGTTTAAGAAATCCTTTATTGAGGGAATATACATATTTAAATTACTTTACATTGATGACCTTTTAATAGTTCTCAAACTTAAATCCTTTTATTTTGGTTTAAGAAACACATTCCTCAAATATATATAATTGTTAAATACTAAACTGATAATGAATTAATTAGAAGGGTACCAGCTTATTGAATTAGTTTCATATAGAATGCCTAAAGAGTAAAATTTTTAACAGTATATTTAAACTTTTTAAAAATTGTTTTACTGTATTACTTATAAAGCTAAAGGTAAAAATATTTTCTTCAAAAGTAAATAAAATTTTTAAAAGTTCAATGATTCCTAGTATATATACCACACCAATTGAGAAGATTTCCTAGGGAATGATTTTCTAACAGTAAAAAAAAAAATCACAATCACCTATGCAGCTAGCTATCACACCAGAATCTGAGGATGGGGCTCAAGCATGTGAAACTTTTTAAGCATACCTAGTAATGGTTCTTTTCCAATACTTCTGTTACTATATATAATCTATCATAGATTTCATTACGAAAGACAAATTGCATATTAGAAGTCATATGTGTGTCCAAAAATATTTTTGTAATGCTAGAAAATTACAGATTTTGATATTTCTAAATGTCATTCCATTACAAAACATCGACACAATTATATTTTTTCTTATAACACATACCCCAGAGTCTGATATTCAGTACAAAAATATGATTTGAAATAACTCCATCAACTAATATTTAATGCTAAACAATGACTGTGTGTAAGGCGTTTCTGATGGGTGCCCTGGGGAGATTTCATAAACATCGTTATGGCCATTACTCTAATGGCGCTTACAGTCTAAGGGAGAAGGCAGGACATATACATTAATACAATATTTATTCAGGGTTGACGACCAACCTCACCCTTTCAGTACACAGCCAAGAAATCAAAAATAATTAAGTAGGATGCCTGACAGCCAAAATGATGCCACAAAGTTCACCCTTTTCTCACAGAGGAGGCCAACACATTCCCGTGTAGACTTTATTCTTATTTTAGTGCAATTAATGAATTTGCTTTGGTTTCAGTCCTCAGCAAGTGAAGAGAGGAGTCCCTTGACATGGGAAGAGCAAAGATATCTTTTAAAAGGGAGGATGGGGGCAGGGCATAAAACTCTAAAAGCACTGTCAGTCAAAATAACTTAGCCAAACAGCAAAAGTCATTTGTACACCAATAGTCTTTAAAGATACTTCAATACCTTATAAAACAAGTGATAATTATAAATGTCCCCAAAATCATGTCAATAATTATACTGAGGATACTCTATTACTGAATATATTTTTACAAATTTTTCATCAAAAAGTATTCAAATAAAGTGATCTGGAAACTTTGTTTAAATGGGGTTCTCATTACCCTTAAAATGCTGAATAAATTTTTAAAATAGGAAGATTATAAAGTATATATGTACATACATGTACATCATAACCCAGATTTTATGGAGCAGTATCAACTTCAAACATTCTCTTGCCTATGTAAACCACCCAAATGTTCTAAAATCCTAATGTTTTAGGGTAAACTACATTTCCCAGACTGTTTGTATTTGAAACAGTACAAACTCCTTTGCCAAACTATGTATTACTATTATTTTAGAAAATATGGCTGCCTTAGACAATAAGTATTCCATTAATTTAAAGAAAGAAGAGACTACTTTAAGTGAGATACTACTGAAGGCTTTCTTTGACCATCCATTTGTGAAAAAGCATATGAAAAAAGCTGTCTGGAATGTGACTGATGTGTACAGAGAACAATGAATAAACTAGCATAGCTAAAGGGAAGAGTCCATGAATGAAAATAATGTACTCTAAAAAACATCTTTAGTCCTATAAGTATTTAAAATGCAACAAATAATAAATTTTGTAATTCAAAATAATGAAGGAAAAAAGGGTGAAAAAAAACTGAAAGTAATTTATACTTGGCTCTGGCTCTGGTAAATACTATTATTTTACGGGGCTTCCCCAATTTTGTTTTTATTTCTCAGATGCTTGCATAAAAATTTTTTTAAAAATACAGATTTAGCATAAAAAAGGGAAAAGCCCTCTGGGCAGCCTCTTAATCCTACTTCTCGCCCACAAAATAAAACTGTTAAAATTAGCTGTGTAATGTCCCAGACAATTTTCTATACATCCATAAACACGTACCTACACACACACACTGGATTGATTAGAAGTCATTTGGCTGAAGGTGACCAGAAGTCCAAGTCATTACAATTTAAGCAAAAGAGAATTTACTAGTTTGGAAAAATCTGGCAGTATACTAGTCTTAGGTGAGAAATGATCTGGGGACACAAACAATGTAATCAGTCCCTGGTTACTCTCCTCTTGGCTTCCTCATTGAGCTCCACATGGCCTAAGTAAATTATTATCTCTAAGGAAGGGGGATTCTTAACAAGGGGTCAATGAGCTTGAATTTAAATTCAAAAAACATTATTCTTGTGAGGATGTGTTGGTGTGGATGTGATTGGGTGTGATATATTTATTAAATAATACAAAGTATAGTGTGGACTTAGTAAAGGGTCCGTAGTTTTCATCTGACTAGCAAAGGGGTCCATGGGAAAAAAAAGGTTAAGAATCCCTGCTCTAACACATCAAGAAAAAAACTTACATTGTCTCTCAACATCTCCCCACCAACTAAAAAAACTGAGAAAATCTTGATTTACTCTTTAAAAACTTATCTCAACTATAATGCAGTTAATAAAGATAAGCAGGCAGAAACATCACTGATATAATAGCTGAAAAAAAGGGAAAACAATCTGAGCACTCAGAGAAACCTCTCCTCCATCCCCTATTCACCAGTGAAAAACAGCAACCACAACAAAAAAGTTATGTAGCGAAAAAAGGAGAAAACCTAAAAAAAATCAAGTAATAACAGGCAATCTCAGTGAGGCCTGAGATACTATACTGAAAAAACAAACGCATATTATCATGAAAGAGACAACAAAGTAAAGGGAGAATGGGGATGAGGAGGAATAATGATTTTGAAAATAAGAGAAAACATTACTGAGTTTGAAAAAACAGACTGGAATTTTCAAAATCAAAGGCTTCCCAAATGCCTGGCAAGATTGCTAGTAAGAGGAGAATATAAAAGATAGTATCTACAACTTATCCTAGTAAAATTTTTGAGTTTAAAATTTAAAAGTGAAATGTTACAAAAAAAGGCAGAGAAGGAGAGGTACCTACAAAAGTATTCAATTCTTCATCAGCAACACCAACCAATTCCAGGTTATTTTATTCACAACTCTAAATGCTAGAAGACCATGAATAATATTTATAGAGTGCTGAGGGAAAAGGAGTAACCCAATAATTAATTCTATACCCAGAAAAACTATCATTTATATGTAAGGGAGAAACAAAATTTTAGATATACAAGGATTCAGACAGCATACTATATATGTACTCTTTCTAGGGAAAAAAAAAAGGTTTAAGTAAATACTTCAGCAGATAAAATTTCAATTAGGAAGAAAGAACTCAAGAAAGGGAATAATATAATATAGAACAACTGTGGACTATAAAATCTACAAAATAGTAATATGCAAATATTAGTATGGTTAAGAAAGTAGAAGCAAATGAACAAGGGGGACATGTACAACATAACAAATGGCTAAAATAATGTTTACTATATAAGAAGCCTTTAAATAAAAATTAACAATGGGGAAACAGGAAAGGTGACAACTGCACCAAAATTCTGCAAGTTGGAAAGCAGATAAATTAAGAAGTAACTAACCTTGCAGACAAAATAAAATTGAATCCCAGGAGGACAGTGGGCAAAGTTGAGAACTAAACCATTTTAAACCCAGAACCTTCAAAAGGTCTAGGGAACTGCAGTTATCAAGTAACTCTGAAACTGAGGAAAGAAGAGGGGGAAAGGCTTAAATAAAGAGAACTTGGGGAAAAGCTGTACGAATTTTACTTAGATGCTAAGAGTCCTTTCCCCAGTCCATCATGCTAAGTAACTGCTATTCTACCACAAGTCTAGAGGTTTGTTCTCTGCAGAGGGTAAAGCATAATCTTTGAAATAGGGGACATCAGGGACAACTGAGAGTGGACACCATACCAAAAACAGGAAGATTAAATAACCATATACATATGCAAATTCTGAATCCTGAGAAAAGATCCACCCACCCTTTTTTTCTCCTTCTATAGACTGGCTCCTAGGTTAAAAGAGTTCTACTCAAAGTATGATCTGCTGATGGTCCATGAACCATTACCAGTCCATGACAAGATAGATATAGAAATTGAGAGTAAGCCACTATAGCAATTTCACAGGGTCAAATTTATGTCTGCTTACTCTGATAATAAAAATTTAGCCTTGTGTTTCATGTGTGTTCATTTTTAAATTTCACTTTTCTATTAATTTATTTTTATTGTGTTTTACAAAAGTATCCATTTGTAACAGATTAGGATTGTAAAAAATTGTAAAATTGTAAAAAAAATTCTGGTGCTTCATCAGTCAGTTTGAGAAGCACTGGGCCAGAATCGTTAAGTCTGACCAGATCCATATACGGTGCTCCCCAGAGCGAGGGTCAAAGCTTTGTCAGAAGCCCTTCTGTGTGCTCAGAGCTTCCCATTAATTCCTAGGTCATGAAAACACAACCAAGGATCACCAGGCATCTGAGAAAATCCTCTAATATTAGTGCAACATCCACACCAAATAAATGGAAAAAAGTAACTTCCAGAAACAGAGACTAAGAATGAAGATGTAACACTTTTTAAAAACTGACTTCTTAGGGATATTAAGAAATAAGAATAGGATGCTATGAAAAAGAAAAGGAATATTGAAAGAACAAAAAAGAGCTCTTAGAAACAAAAACACATAATAGAAGCAAAAAAAATGCAATCAAAGGGTTGGAAGGTAAAACTGAGGCAATTTCTCTGAAAGTAGAACAAAAACTCAAAGAGATGGGAAATAAAGAGTAAGAGGAACAATCCAGGAGGCCTAATATTTGCTAACAAGAGTTCTGGATAGAAAGCACAGAAAAAAGAGGGAAGAAAAAAATCAATAAAATCATTAAAAATAAAAATTCTTCAAGTGTAAGGAAAGGGTTTCCAAAATGAAAATGTCCATGTGCTCAATACAGTGAACAAAAATAGACCCACACCAAGGCACATGATTTTAAGAGTCAGAACTGTGCAGATATAAAAAGAATATTCCAAAGTTTCTAGAGGGGGAGAGAGAGGGAAAAAACTGGTCACATAAAGGATTAGAAATCAGACAGCTTCAGACTTCTCAACAGCAACAATAGATGGCCAAAGACAAAGGAGCGATACCTGCAAATTCTGGGGTAAAATTATCTATCTTCAACCAAGAATTCTATACTTAACCAAGCTATCAGTCAAAGGTATAATGAAATCATGTAAGGTCTTAAAAAACTTATCTCCTATCCAACCTTTCTCAAGTGCTGGAAGATGTACTCCACTAGAATGACAGAGTAAATTAAAAAAGAGAAAGACATGGGGTACAGGCAATAAGAGATCAAAAAGGAGAGAAGTAAAGAATATCCCCAAGATGATAGTGGCAGAAAATCCCAGGATGACAGCTGGGCACCAAATCACACTGATGGAAGCAATATGACTCAAAAGGTAAGATATGTTAAGGATTTTCATCAACAAGAACCTTACTGACACTGTACTATATTTTTAACCTGAGTACAGAATCCCTAGGTGATCTTGGCCCAGATTCTTATCGGTATTTTGACTTGTACTGACATATATGTTGATGATGTTTCTACCTAAGTCTAGATCAGGTGAGGTCATAGTGAGCTTACAAACTGAAATTAACGAACAGTTTAATCCCTCATCCAAACATCCAGAATCTGGTCTATACTGTACCTCTGCCAAATTTTCCAAAGGTTCCTAGGACTCATTCATGACTTCACATACTGACTTCCCCCAAAAGGGACTCTGGTAAACTACTGGAGAAGCTAAAGCCAGACTTTGGCCCAAGAACTTTGTTCACCTTAACTTCTCATGGTAACCTTCATCTAATAGTGACATTATTGCCATTTCCTTGCTAGCTAGAGGAGTAGCAAGAGTTAGGCTGGATACTCAAAATCTCAAAACTAAACAACATAGTGCTTAGTCATAAAAACACAGTTTCATATGAATTGGGAGAAAGGAAGAGAGGAATATGACCTTAGAGGACACATTGGGAAGCAGAGGGAAGGGGTTTCTGTTGCTTGACTTACATAGTAGACACACAGGCATTTGTTTTATCATATTATCTTTAAACCACTTATATATTTTACACATTTTGTATAAAAATACATTACACAATGGGCAAAGATGACAACAAGAAAGTCACAGGGGAATACAAATAAAAATATGCCTAGATTCACTAGGATTCAAAGAAACCAAATTAAAATAAGAAAAGAACTCTGCCAATCAGATTGCAAAAGATGTTACATATTTCTAATATCCAGTGTTGATCAGATTTTGAGAAAAAAGACGCACTATGAAATACTAATGATGGGAACATAAGTTGGCACAACCTTTATAAAGGTCAATTTGCAATTGGGGAAGCGGGTGTGGCTCAATCGACAGAGCTCCCATTTACCATATGGGAGGCCCCGGGTTCGCTTCCCGGGGCCTCCTTGTGAGGGCAGGCCAGCCGGCCCGCGGCGCAGTGGGCTGATGCAGCAAGACCTCACAGCAAGGTGGAGATAAGCAGACACAGAAAAAACACAGCGAATGGACACAGCAAACACAAGCAGCAAGGGGGGGATAAATAAATAAATAAATAAAT